>CM074949.1:16334816-16345976 GCA_037577455.1 Pangasius macronema
GTCACTCCAGAGAACAGGTCTCCACTGCTCTAGAGTCCAGTGGCGGCGTGCTTTACACCACTGCATCCGATGCTTTGCATTTCACTTGGTGATGTAAGGCTTGGATGCAGCTGCTTGGCCTTGGAAACCCATTCCATGAAGCTCTCTACGCATTGTTCTTGAGCTAATCTGAAGGCCACATGAAGTTTGGCGGTCTGTAGCTATTGACTCTGCAGAAAGTTAGCAACTTCTGCGCACTGTGCGCCTCAGCATGCGGTGACCCCGCTCTGTGATATTACATGGGCTACCACTTTGTGGCTGAGATGCTGTTGTTCCTAACTGCTTCCACTTTGTTATAATACCACAAACAGTTGACCACAGAATATTTAGTAGTGAGTAAATTTCACGAATGGACTTATTGCACAGGTGGGAACCTATCACGGTACCACGCTTGAATTCACCAAGCTCCTTAGAGCGACCCATTTTTTCACAAATGTTAGCAGAGGCAGTCTGAATGCCTAGGTGATTGATTTTATACACCTGTGGCTATGGAAGTGATTGGAACACCTGAATTCAATGATTTGAAAGGGTGTCCCAAAACTTTTGGCAATATAGTGTATGTAAAGTTTATTAACTGTCTTACAATATTCCTACTGGAGTAGTATTATGCAGCATGTTGGGAGTGTTGGCAGTTAAATTAAGGTTAATATAGGTTAATATTATGTCATCTACGGATTAAAATCAACATTCAAATATTTTGTTATTTCATTTTGTGGATGTTAATATTCATAGCAGCTACTACTGGAACCGATGACATGAGGAGTACAAAAGAAGACATCACTGAATGTGGCATGTTGTCCCTAACCTGTCCAGAGTCTCCTGAGCAGGTCTCGGAAATATCACAGTCATTCACTGCATAGCGACAGCTGAAGCCTCTTGGGTAAAACTGTCAGAGAGAGGGAACGAAGATGCAGAGAGAGTAAAAGATAGATAAGTTTGTTACCTTAAAAGCATCCTATTCAACAACATATTCTTTTCAACACCCAGACATAGGCACAAATGGAGCAGACAATGAAGCTTCCCTAAACAATGAAGAATCAGTTGTATGATTACATGAGGCTGTTGTTAAACACACTCACCAGACAGGTGCTGTTGCAGCAAGGCCCATCACTACAGTGTGCTCCATTTGACAAAGAACACTTCTTGCAGCATTCCTTATAGCAGTCCTACATTACACACAAAAAAGAAAAGAGAAACGAGTCTATCATCAAGACAGGGTTCACAAATAAACCGCTTCATTTTATCACAGCATTTCCCCTACAGGCAGTGAATAAATAGCTTCATATCTGGATACACTCACTTTTACCTGAAAAAGCAATAGTTTTTTTTTCACCACAATGGCAAAGCAATGACTTACAGTTCTTTGACCGCAGTCACACTCCTCTCCCACCTCCACGTAGCCATTCCCACACATTGTCGGCTCGACCAGCTGCACAGGAAAAAGCCACATATTACATATTACAACTTCATATCACAATGAAGGAGGAATGCAGAACTTTAATTTGTAAAGATCTGCTCATTTCTTCATAAATCTGCATTTCCATTCCGAAGCTCATGTCTTTTGATCATTCAAAACATTTCATAATTCTAACATTTTTGGGGAAAAATTTGTTTGTAGCAGGTTAGGGTATGGTTTAAGGCGATTTGGGGGATGGTCAAGGCCTCACATCTGTGTTTTCTGTGTAATTAGAATTTATAATTAGAAGGTTTCCAAATATAAATGTAAGCGCTCAGCCTGCGCGTCTTCCTCTGATGCTTTCCTTCTTCCTCTGATCACTTTAAAAACGGCAATATCTGATGCATTTGTTTTGCTGGTTTTCATCTCACTTCTCAATCATTACCTATCATGCTCAGAGAAACGAGGAAGCAAACAGGCAGAGAGAGGAGAGAGGAAAGAAGTAGACAATTTTTCAACTTGATGCGAATAAGAAGTGAATGTTCCCAGGCTGCACACAATCATCTTGATTTATTTTTTCAGTAAGTGCTTTATCCTGGTCAGGGTCATGATGGATCCTGTGGATGTGAGTACACCCTGAATGACACGCCAGTCAGTCACCAGTCTATTCACACTTAGAGGCAATTGAGTGTGTGGGAGGAAACAGATATGGAGAGAACATGCAAAACCCTATATTTGCAGTAACCAGAGATTAAACCGAGTTCAGGATTGAACTGGGACTGAATCCTAGAGCTGTGAGCTGGCACCCCAACACACTGTTCCACCCCACATAAAAATTGTTGAAAATGTGGTGCTAAGTGTAAACCTACATGCTGAAATCAATGAAGTACAAGTTTGAAGATTAATAATAGCTGTACTGAGTTTTCCATTACTCTTTGGAAATGTACATACACGGTATGTATAAATAAGTGTATATAGTACATAACCAAAAGCTACAATATAGCTAGCCTATTTGAACCTCTGTTTCGTTCACAAATCCGGACAGCAGAATTTGCATTTGTATGAGTCACACGCTCCCAAAAAGGGCTACTGTTGGCGAGGCAAGTGATTCACTGCCATTGTACCGTGATACCTGTGATAATGTGTGTAATACCAGCTTTTTAAAGCATGATTGCTGTTTATGTGCACAAAAAAAACATTACTTGGTTAGCTGTGGTAAAACTCTTCATGCACACACTCATTACAGTTGGAATGAAGATACATTGAAAGTAGCTGGCTGAGTGAACAGCTCTTACCTTGTTGGGCCTGTTGAAGAGGCATGATCCTCCACCTTTCAGAAGAAACTCTTTATAGTCTGAAATACTACACTTAGAAAACCTTCGTGGGTGCTGCACTCTACAGTAGAGGAGAGCGGGAGATTGAGAGCCAGCGCCAAAAACCAAATAAAAGGCAAAATTGTGTAAATGTGAAACCAGTAGTCTGAGAGATATTATTTGGAGTGTACCACATCATTAGCAGGGCTGTTAAAACTGTTAGCACAATGAGATTTATCATGCTTTGACACCTACTTCCTGATGCTAAACATGCTGATGGTCTCTGAACCACCTGGTTAAACAATCAAACCCTGCCATCACAGAATACCCACAGGCAATTATGCATTGGGGAAAAGCGATAAACACGTGGCATATCTAAATAATTACGATGTATCTAAATAACAACAATGGTGTTTATTAACCCCCTCTGACACCACACCCTGTCATTATAACCCCAGGTGTGAAAATGTGTGTGCAGCAGTAGATTAAACTCTCACCCTGTGTCCTCCATGATGCAACCCACCCATGAGTCAACACAGCCACACTCCTCTGAGACAGAAAAACACACGCAACACACACAGTGGCAGAACCATAATATGAAATATGACTATGTACAAATCTACAAAGTATGATTTTACAACTTAAAAATCTTTAAGCATGTGTGTACATACTATTCTTGCTGGATGCAGGATCCCATTGAATGCCTAAGTTCTGAGCCAGACTCTGGGACAGTGACACAACCATACTCCGTATAGATCCATACTACATGTTATACGTAAACATACAAGAAAAATTCATTATATTACATACTTTATAACCATACCTGTTTCAAGCACAGTTATATATACTGTACTGAATTACTGCACTCTACTATCAATCATATATAAGACAGCCCAAAACTGTAGCTTTGAATTAATCCATAACTGAAATCCTGTTTGACTTTCTCACCTCGTTCACTCCAACTCCACGGCTGAGCAAACACATGCCTCCGAAGAATGCAGCGCTGCTCTGACGGTAGTGAAATGTCACATTACTGTAGATACACAAAAAAAGACTCAGTCTATGGCAATGTATGACTACACACTATGGGAGATATCTTGCTGGTCTGGATCCACTCTTCCCCTTTCACTACAATTCATTCAAAAATTATTCTGATGGATATGACCTTATCCTAAATGGGAGTGTTCTGTTCCAGTATGAGAATGTAGCCATCCTGTAGTTCATGGGGTTTAAGAGTGACAATAATTCTGAAGTTGACTGTAAGTGCAGTTGTGGCTGGAGGAATGGAATTGTTGCTCAAGTGTCTTGTATTGATCATCAGTATCGTCTGGCAGAAGGTAGGAGTATAAAATGTGATGTGTGCTGAGTGGGAAGGGTCATAGTTGACTTTTGTGGTTTACTCAGATGTGGTTTACTTGGGTGTACTTGATTTACAGAGAGTACAATGATCGGCGGCTATACCTCTGTACAGACAGTGATATGCAGCTTCAAAAAGCTTTGGATAACTGCTGACTAGACTTGTATCAGCAGCTGCTTTTTTACTCTATACCTCTCCAGTCTTAGATGCCTTTTGCTGATTTTGCTATTTAATGGTGAAACGTGGTACTGAGAATTATAATGGGGTTGTATTTAAATTATTGACTGGTTTTATTTATGGCTTCCGAATGGTGTATGATTAGTTCTGTAAGGTCATGTTACAGTACCTGGCCACCTCCTGCTAGTATGCTGATTCATCATGTCCTGAAATCAGACCTATGACGGTGGTGTGATCAGCATATTTAAAATGCTTGGCTGAGCTGTTTTTTTAATTAGCGAGTCCATTAGTTAATAGAGATCAAAGAAGGAGTGAAAGAACACATCCTCCAGAGTTATTGTGCTGAATGACAGAACGTAATGGCTTGAACTGATCACCTTTAGGACCTGCGTTCTTCGCAATATTCAATATCACAGTGCTGCGTTCATCTTAAACGACAGGCTACCAAGAGTATGCAAATATATGTGCTCAGAGACTCCAGATGTTGAGGACTATGCAGTCAGTCTGACAGTATAATTTCAAGCAGGCAGGAAGTAAGGAGTTTAAAGGTTTTTTCATGGCCATTCCTCCCTAAAGCGGTGTACAATGTAATACACTGTAGTCCCTAATCCCTGAACCTATGCTTAAATGGTCTGGACAATTGAACATGAAACTATCTGACTGTGTGACTAGTTCCCTTTAATAAAGACATGTAGAAGAGTGGAGAAGGGGCGGACTCACGAGAATAGGTGCACTGCATCTGCATGCTGTTTTATGTGCTGCTGTCGGTATTTGGCGAAGTCTCGCAGCATGTCCAGTGGCATCACACCGATTGGAATATGGTCCTTATCTGTCCATATTTCCATAGCAACCAGGACCACACGTGTCTTTAGTTGATCTGTAAAAACCTATAGACAGAGAAAAAGGCAGGTAATGAAAAGGAAAATAGGATGACAAGTAAAAAAATATGGGGTTGAGAGTAACTATATATATATATATATATACACATATACACACACACACACACAAGTATTCTACTTATAATGTTATTTTAAGCATGCTGCATAATAGAAACTTAACAGTGTATTTTAAAAACAGTTCTAGTAACTTACACCATCCACCAGATTGACCACAGACTTTGCAAAGTTGCGTGTTTGCTGCTTGGTCTTGTGTCTTTTAAACTGCACCAAACGTATCAGTTAAAAACAGAGAAAAATATTAGAAACCTGTCTAACAATAATAACAACAGCATCAACAACAACAGCAGAAGCAGCAACAGCAATAATAATTAAATAAATAATAACTGTACATATATAGTATTTTATGTTAATTTAGTGCTTTAAATAAGTGCAAATCATGATAAATGGGATATGAAAAGTAAAAGATATTCAGTATGAAGTACAAATGTAAAAAAGCAAAAGTAAAGACATAAAAAATAATTTAACATTTAAAAAAAAACAAATTGGGCTTCTTTAAAAAAAAAAAAACTTCTAATAGAGTGCAGCTTATGTATAATGTAAGATGCACTTTTAGAGAAAAGGGGTTATTTAAGGATTCTTTGTTTCTAAAAGGCAAAATCCTGTTGTAGGGGTCTACACAGAAGCTTCAAGAGTTCTCCTAGAGGGATAAAACTGAAGCACACTGCTCATTTCTTGGACTTTCTCCACTGCACTCGATGATTTAAAAATTTAAAACCTTAGGGGAAAAGTGTTCCCTCTTTGGATGTTAAATAGTTATAGCTTATTAACCCTCACTGAATGGAAAACACTGTTGTAGTGTTATGTATAAAACCGTTAAAGGTTCCCTCAGCCAGACAAACCGAAGAACCTTTAGGGTGTATTTGGAAAATTCCAAATATGCGAGGTTAAGCTGAATGCGTCCCTAACTGTGAGATGTATCTGACAGTGGTAAGAGTGCCCTCCTGTGGCCACTGCTTTCACTGTGCCTTACACTATCAACCCACAAACTCCACGTGTCTACACCAAAGCCCGAACCTAGAAACTTCTCTCATACTGAAGGAATTCCAGTCAGATGGCTGTGGTTGGAATAAACTTGATCACGTTTCCTTGGAGAGTGAATCGCAAATGTGTGACCACTTACACATCCAACTTTATTCACTTACACACATAAACACACAAAGCTAGCCACCCACCCACGAAAACACACAGACATAAACACACACCATATTGTGGTCACTGACAATCATCAGCTCGATATACTTCATCTCCTCAAACACATTCCTTGGCATCTGAAAAAGAAAGCGATTCAATGCAACGAACCAGAGCAGAGCCACATTTCAGCACTATGAAAACAAAAAAACCAAACAAACACTAATGCAGTTATAAAATATTTCTCTAGTCCACAGGGATATGTGCTCTCATTTAGTTGTTGTTGGTCTTCTGTGCGACAATATGTAGAACCCAGTATAAATAAATGATGAATAGCCAGTGTCTGCACATATTTTGCTAGAATTTCTATGCGCTCTGGGTGGTGCTAATCTCAGGTAAAGCTTTACCCAAGCTCTAATCGTTAGGCAAGGCTGATGTTATTTGTCCCACTTGCATAGCTTTTATAAAAAGTCTCTTCAGGTAAGAGAAAACAAATCTAGCAAGTGTAGTCTAACATTCTCCACACAATTCTATGATTTGCTAGATTTGCACAGTTAAGGTTTGACCAATCCTGATTCTCCCAACAGCACTGTGTTTAGTTCTGCTTAATATCAACATACTGATATTCTAAGACAGAAAGCTGTCAATCATTAGAATATTAGGCCACACAGGTATTATTAAGGTGAGTCATTGAGCAGGGTGTGATCAGATTTCTTGGTTTGTATTCAAACTTTGCTGGATGTTTAAATAATTTATCATTTCTCAGACTGTGTTCCCTGAGATTTAAAATCCCTAAAAATGGACTGTATCCATTTAGGTAAACGTACTGCTGAAAAGAGGCTTGAGCATTTATCCATAACCCACATTAGAGCCTTGTGGAGAGATGTGTAGAATATCAAGTGACTGATATCTGCTGGCTGTTTTGATCTGTTCATGATAAAGTCAGTCTTCTTTCGGGAATTCTACACACTGTGTGTCGCTGACTACAGTTCTGCTGTGTGTATGCGAGCTCGTGCTGCGGGGGAGGCCCCACCCAGACTTACAGCGCGCTTTTTCCTGCGCCGCAGCCAGGCCATGTCATCCAGCTGGCCCTCCAAATCTACACACACAGACATTATCACAAACATGTGTTTTATTTTGTACTGTCACTAAGCACACTGTGTGCTCTGTTGTTGCCATCTTTATTTCGATCTTTATTTTTAATCTGCCGTTTCCTACAAATTCAGTGACTCATTGGTGGGGTACTGTGTAAGTAACTAAGTAACATGTAAACCAACAAATGCTACCCATTTAGGCTGAGCACACATACATAATTCATTCATCTTCAGTAACTGCTTCATCCTGCGCTGGATCCAGACCCTATCCTGAGAACAGTGGGCACAAAGGGCCAGTCCATCTCAGCACATACAGCACTGTGCAGAATTACTAAATACACTGTTTGTGAGACCCTGTGGATACTTGACCACACCTTAAAGATGGTGTTCTTACTACTGATACCTGATATTCGTTGGTATGCGTATTTGTACAATTGTTTTCAGGTTCATGAGGCTGTTTTTGTCTAATTTTATCTACTCTTACAAGCATTTTTTGAGGTAAATCACCACTTTCTGATGCACACTACCATATTTCCATCTTTCTGTGTGATGGACAGGGATAGTCTTTCTTCTAATTCTTTTTTGCTGTTAATTGCAATACAACGTAGCAAAAAAGCAAATGACAATAAGAGATTACAGTGCAGTATAGGAAAGTACAGTTACGTATTTGGCGCTTGGTCACAACTATGCAAATGCATGACGCATCTCCCATCTGCAATAGTTTGATGTGCATAGAGGAATATGCTGTAATTCACCTGAACCCTAAAAGTAGGCCAAAAAAGTGTTTTGAGTGTACCTGCATCCTTGGGGTCTTGAGAGCTTAGAAAGCTGGCCATCCTGTGCAGTCTGTGAGGTCTAGCCGCTCCATCCTAAAGCACAGACATTGAAATTTGGACAATTAATGCACATATTAACTTTCTACAAAGAATACTACAATTCCTTCTTTAAGTAGTAAAATTTATAACACAGCACTGTTGAATTCTCCATTCTGATTGGTCAGAAGGTGCTTTTTAAGTTCTATCATATCAGCTCAGTCATTCTGGTTTGTAAGGCAAATCACAGGTTTTAAATGATAAATTGATTCTAATATGCTAACTTGTTAATTTATAGCCAGAACATTAGTCAAGATAAATACATAAGCAAAAGCATAGATGCTTACATAGTTCTCTGAGAATGTCAGTGGTTATAGAAAGTACTTACAATTGAGTGTTTCAAAGGCTCAATAAAATACATGTAAATGCCATCATCAAACATGCCACTGGCAGCCACAGAAAGAGAAAAGAAAAATAGTACTGAGAGGCAGTAAAAGCACTTTTTTGAAGTGTTTTTATGAAGTGTGATTCTAACAAAGACTAACTGTTGTTTTTATACTCACTGCAAGCCATCACAAGTTGATAAGGCTACACGAGACGCCTCGTTCCCTCTCACCTGCCCACGGTAATAACAGTGCTCTCCACCCTGAGAACACACACACACACACACACACACAAACACAAAATCACACGTCTTACTGCACCTTAAAACCTTACATCACAATCTTACATAGATCATAACTCTTACACACAAATCATAAAACTGCTCAAATCAAGCTGTAGTTCAGATCATCTGTTAGTGCTTCATTGAGGCAGGCAGAGCAGCTGTGTAAAAATAGCAGGAAACAGAACAGTGATTAGAGAGTTTCCAGTAGAAAGTGGAGCTGCTTTATTCCTCTCTGGACCATTGTTCTGTAGAGCAGATTTATGAGCTGGGTTTTAACCAGCAGATTCAGCAGAGAGGCCAGTAACAAAGTTCAGTTCAATTCAATTCAATTTTATTTATATAGCGCTTTTAACAAGGGACATTGTCACAAAGAAGCTTTACAGAAATATATAAATCTCTAATGAGCAAGCCAACGGATATAAACAATTCCCTTCTATAACTGTGTACTACGTGGTCAAAAATTGCAGTTGTGTAACCATGAAATTCATTACAGTTTTCACATGAAGCCTATTTTGTTGACGTTCACTGATGGAGACTTGAGTTCATGGCAATTGTAGTCCTAAGCCATCATAGCAAAACTGCAGAGCCAAGGACAAGTGGAATGAGGATAAAACTGGAAATTCCCAGTCAAAAGAATATGTATGGCTAAAATACTCACAGCCCTGAAACAGTGAGTGTAATATAATCACAGTAAGTAGCATATTTGAGTAGTATAAAGACTAAGCAGATTAGATTATCTGAATAAAGGCTGCAGGTTCTATCCACCTTCGACAATATTCCATAATACAGCAATACAATTTTTCTAAAGTGTTTCTTCAGCAATACCTGTCACAGTTGCTACTGACATCCTGAGATGTAAGTGCCTCATAGTCAGGTAATATAGACAGAGCAATGTTGTCATCTTACACTGATAATTAGGTAAAGGTAATATTTCCTGCACATAAAGAAGCAAGTATTGGATATGTTTATTTGACATTACAGTCACCTTCTCTCTCACCTCTGGGTAACACTCTCCCCCACTGTTCTTCTTTGGGTCACTCTTTCCCACTCATTCTCTTATTCTCTCCACTCTCACACTACCAGATTTCCCAGACTGCATTATTCCTGCAGAGTAATGTCTGATAGTCACGTGATCTGAGCTGCAGCACTGCTGAATCAGTGACTAGTCATTTAGTTCTCATCTCATCGCAGCGCTTTTTCTCTCTATCATTCTTTTTAATGCAGTTTCTCTCTGAGCTTTGTTTTAGCCTCTCAGTTATTTGTCTTAACCAGTCAGAGTAATACATTACAGCCTTAGGTCTTAACTGGTTGGGGAAGAGCCAGTTTCTTATTCGCTTGCATTTAGTTGCTATTTTTGTGGTCGGAAAGAATCACTTACACTTGCATTACTACCTGCCGAGACCAGTATTACTACATATGCAACACAAGAAGTCGCAACAGGACTGTTGTATGTTAAGTATGTCGGACCAAAACACTCGCATGATATAAATATTGAGGTGTGCACTACGCTACTAAATGTAAACCAACCAGCTTTCACTAGACATAGAACATCATATAATTTCTTGCTCAATTTACTGCCATCATTATCAGCCCATTTTACACCATAAATAAAAGTGTACAACAAGATAGAAAACACATCAGTCATAAATTTGGTCAGTTAGTTAGTTATTTTTTACAACAGTGACACGGAAACTTCCCTTTGCAGAGCCACTGGGGAACACTGGCCTTTTTAAAGGGAATGAGAAGAGTTCATTTGATTGGACATAGGAGCAAAACACTAAGCTCTTCCTTCATTCCAACCAAACCCATTTTTGCAATTATACCACTAATGCCTGTGCTGATGGTCCCAAAAATTCCAAGGATATGTAAGGCTGCAATCTAATGTCTTATTTTTGTGTTTGGGCCATGTTCACAAAACAGAGCCTTCAGTCTCTATTTAATATATTTGAATACTCTCTTCTCTCTCTCTCTCTCTCTCTCTCTCTCTCTCTCTCTCTCTCTCTAGCTCAACAGTATTGATTTTTATTTTTGCATTTTCCACTCTCTGTTCCAGACCTCCTGATTTCAAAACCAGGCTTAATAACATTATAATATAACATTAACTTAATAACATTATAATATAACATAATAACTTTAAATAACAAACTGGCTGTCTGTGCAAAAAAGCTGCAAACATTTTCAGCAAACTGAAATCAGCAGGCTGTAAGAATAAAGCAGT
>CM074949.1:16352461-16387852 GCA_037577455.1 Pangasius macronema
CTGTAACCTTACTGTTCCACTGCCCTCCCTTTCATTCACACACATGTACTCAGTCTTACTACGACAATTAATGCTATTGTATATGCCTGAATCACTGTATCACTTATTCACATCTAACCCAAGTATTTTGTAAAATGCATCTAAAGTCCCTTTAGATGTGTGTCAGTAAGATAGATGCAAGAAAGCATGAGAGAAAAAGAATCCACAGAGTTAACATGCACTCAGTCCTTTACAAAGAGCATCTCTTGTGCATATCAATTAAGTCAGAGGACTGCCAGGAACATGATTTATTCTCTATTCAATTACAAAGTTACTCAGGACATGAGCCAGCAGTCCCCAAACCAGCAGCTCTCTCTCTAACACTGCTGCTCTGACAATAAGAGGGGCATGGGATATGAGTGATATTTAATTAAAGAAAGAACAACAGTCATCATTCATGCCTGGCAGATATTCAGCTGCATCCAATATTGATCCTGTACTGGAGTTTTACCCTAGTAAAATCCCAGCTTATTAATTAATTATTCATCTTAAAGCATATTATACAGTACATAGTTAGTAAAGTGAGGAAATCTGCAAATCTGGACCTGCCAACTGAGGGTTAAATCTTTTCCTGCACCCACTGCATTTGCCTCTTGATTAACTGCAACACTTAACACTTAACACACTACAACATTCAGTGATTTAGTATCATCTCAGCATGGAATGTCATCCAAGCACTTAAAGAGTAAATCAGTAAACGCTGTGGATATGTAGACATAACGAGATCTAAGAGATTTGTCTTAGCTGAGACATATTCCTCGGTCTACACATTAAAGATTCTGTAGGAAGAAGCATACTGCTTAGTAGGTAGAGCTTCGCAACATGGACTAAAGAAAATATTGCAATTATATAGCTAAATTCTGCCCCTTTTTTAATAAACAATACATTTTTAACAGAATTTTAACAGAATAACTTTTCTTATTGCCATATGAAACGACTCACAGAAAATGTATCTGGAACTTCTGACTCAGAACAAAAGTGTTTGTTAGCAGGCAGCCTAAAACTGCAATAAAGATTAACAAACATTACATTGTGCAGAGATATGTGAAAGCCACTTCCTACACACAGTGCATCTGTACTATACCCATGTCTTTTAACTGTGGAGCCACAACACATCATCAGTCTAGTATTGACCAGGCTGTGATCATGTGAAACCTAATAGACTATGTCTCGTGCATGTGTACATGTGTGTGGTGAATGAAACAACGCATATAACAAGATCTATGTGCTACGCTGTGAAATACACCATGACACTGCTGTACCTAGAAACAAGGATTTAAAGGTAAGTTGAGAATAAAGATCTATACAAGCTCATACTCACTTGTTTAATATGAGGTCTAGTATGAATCTGGATCCAAAAGCCTCAAGCTGAAAACTGGCCTGAGCCAAATGGACTACCTAATGAAGAGAGCAGTTAAAAGTAAGTTTTTATTTTTATCTGCTAAAAGTAACAAACACAGCAAAATCTTGGGTCACATAAACATAATGCAGTCACTCTTTTGGCATTACAGTGTTGCAGTAAACTGAGCTTTGCATCATGCAGCTTGCCAAGAAGACTAGCTGCTGCCAGACAAAAGGCAGATTCCCCCAAGAGGAAAAAATACTGCAGTCTTCAAAGCTCAGGATCTCTAGCCCAACATCTCTTACCTTGACATGCTTAGTAAGGCTATTACACTGATATCAAAATGCACTATAATTAAATTTTCATCAATTATTTTAACTGATCCAGTAATGCACACACTCACCTGGCCCTGCTTGCCCGGGATCTTGGCCTGAGTGTTAAGGTTATGGTAAGTGCTCTCAGATTCCTCGTTCAGGTAGTAAATGAGGCGAGATGGGTATGTGATGGTGTGTTCGGCCTCGTGGGTGCTCCCATTGTGTGTGGAAGGTGGTGCAGTGGCATCCTGCTCCACCCGCACTGAAACAGCATCCCCAGCAGACTCATTCTCCACTGACACACACACACACACACACACACAAAGCAAAGATCACACCATTAATCCTGTTGCTTATAGTAGCTGATAAATTGCTACAGACAGTAATATTGTATATTGCAATATAACAACCAAAAATTATTTAACACATTCACAAAGAGCATAATCAATGTACTTTAGTGTAGAGATTCAGTTACCAAAACGTGGATGGCAGCGTGTACCATAATAATAATAACAATAATAATAATAATAATAATAATAATAATAATAATAATAATGCATTGGTAGTATTAATATGACATTTACTAATTTTTAATTATCTCTTTGAAGTAAAAACAGTTACATTTGTTAGAGATTTTACAAATGGCATGCCAAATATCTGAACATATGTGTGTAAAAATGTGAAACTGTGGATTCAGAAGATGTATATTCCTGCAGAACATAGCCTATGCATGCTGCATACACGAGAAAAACGCATTGTGGCTGTGATAAGCATCAAGTCTCCCTCCCTTCTCCACTTAGGACACTTTGCTCCTGTACTGCTGTACTGTCCTCAACATCCACACACAGGACGTCCTTGCCTTAACCCAACCCAAAATAAAACTACACATGGTCCACACACACACGCACACACACAGAGAGAGAGTTCAGCAAGCCGTAACTGTGTGAGTTAGTGACAGCAATCACTTGTAGTTAAGGTTGAGGAACGTACCGCGCGACGCTGTCCTTCCAGACGACTGCGAGCTGGAAACAAGGATGCTCACGAGCAAAATGAAGAGAAGCGTCAGATGCATGATTCATAGCTGTCGGTATGAATAGTGTTATGTCAGCGCGTGCATGCGGCGAGTAGGTCTACATAGTCCCTGCGGCGCGAGGCGGTGGCCAGCTGCATGCAAGTACTGCTGCTCCGTGAGCATGGGCGCGCTCATGAGGGCACTGATTGCGCCACACTTGCGCAGCGCGTTTGTCTCATCTGTAGTCTACTGACCGTCTGATTAGGGATTTTGATTTAAAGCGGCAGTAGGTAGCTTTTTGTTTTTCGAAGAAGTACAATTTACCGGGTCAGTGCAGAAAAAAAAACAACAAAAACCAAAACATATATTATAGAGTGAGATTTTCTAAACTTATTGTTCGTAAGTGCTGCAACAACCTTAAACAACATTGTACCACTAGCCATGACAGCTGGGCGTGATATTAAATGGGAGGCCTAAAATCTAATATATATCAATAGCTCAACAATGAAACTGTTAGAGTTGAGCAATGCATTATATCACAACCTTTCATCAATGACAATAAGAATGCTGTGGGGCAAATTATCACACACACACACACACACACACACACACACACATTTAAGGTATTTTATTGGGTTGTGTAAATAATAACCGAAGTACAATATACACAAACAAAATCGAATCAACCCGCTACTATCCCAATTCCCACCCAGGCCAAAGTAGACTAGTACAGATGAAAGCAGTGTATATAGAGAGAAAGAGGAAGGAAGGGAAAGGGGAAAAATTAAATGAATAAACATTTATAGAAATTCAAATTTCTCGTTAACAGGCAGAAATGAATGATGCAACTTAATCAAATGCAGCCCTCCATCCCTAGCACCACTTATGCGAGCCATTGAGAGTTCCAATAAGATAACACATTAAACTGGGGGCCCACATACACCTATGTATTCTATGTGTAGGGGTTCCAGTGATTAGTTAGTCATTTTTTGCAGCTGTGAACGCAGAAAGAAGTAGACTCCTCTGCCAGGGAGAGGAGAAAAAGATTTGAAAAAAATCTGGTGTTAGTGTAATATTCTTTTCCAGCATGGATCAAACGTCACTAGTAAGCTGTCTCTAGAATATAACAAGAGTTGCTCAATCCCACCCCACAGGAGCACAGATTGCAGCTGGAACATTTGTGGAATGTGGAAGTACATATGGAAACATTTCAGTGGTGTTAAAGAAAATCTGTGTAGCAGCTTCAAGTGAATCATCTGGATGATATCTAATGTTTTAAAGAGTTTCAATCTGTAATGACCTACTGGGCTCATGACGTGTTTCCTACAAATACCAGACATTCATTGGTTTATTCATTCATTTTAAATAACTGCTTTATGCTGGTCAGGGTTGTGATGGATCCGGAGCCTGTCCTAGGAACAATGAACACAACGCAGGAAAAATTTACCATGCTAAGTCCAGACTAATCCGCCTTAAGACATTTTAACAGCATGTAATCTGTTGTAGATGTCAAAAATAAAAACTTATATTGATGTCTTTTTATATTTTGACATGAGGCTTAGCCCTGCTAGCCCATTTATACTAGTGCTGCTCCTGCTATAAAAAAACATGTATCAGTGATTTTGTTATTTTGTCAATAATATGAAAACTAGACAAAAAAGCAGCACCATGACGTTTAATTTGAAATGATTATTAACAAAAATATGACAAAACAAAAATGTAAGGGCAGTGTCAACAGATTGAAAAGGCTACATAATGATGGCTCACCATATAGTTTGAAAGTGAAAATTTGTGTTCATTGTGCTGTGTTTCTAAAAACATGTTTGTGCAGGTGCTGTAGCTGTATGTTTCTCACAAACAACATTCTGTGACCTTTTATGACTAAGAACTCTATTAAAGACTAGACTTCTTCCAGATTCTAGACTGCTCCAAAGAATTATTAGTTCATTTTGTGTGCAGGATTAAAAAACAAACAGCAAAAAATATTCAGAAAAACAGATCGTCTGGGTGCCAAGTGCCATTACATGTCAGAATTTATTTAACAGTAGATTACATTTATGGCATTGAGCCTTGCTCAAGGGCCCAGCAGTGGCAACTTAGCGGTGCTGGGGATTGAACGCATGACCTTCCAATCAGTAGGCCAACATGTTAACCACTGAGCTACCACTGCCCATTAAATGATAAAAGATAAACTCGAAAAAATATGCCATTACAAACAAAATTCTGTCCTAAAATTAATTGAAAAATATGGATAGCTAGCTAACTAGCCCCAAGTTTTACCAAAAAAAAGTACTCAGAGGCATGTTGTAGATGGAAATATGTAGCAATGTGTTAACAAATTTGTGTTGACTTATATTTAGGTTTGAAACTTTATAATTGTACCTCTACAATCAGCGTTCTAAGAAGAGCTTTGGCCTACACTCTTTAAAAAGGCAACTCTACATCCCTTGAAGATTTTTCTGTTGTGAATGATGCAGAACCATACAAGAGACTGTTTCCCTATCACAAGGGAACCTTTTAGAAAGTTAACCCTATACAGAGAATCCTTTGAAGAAGCCTTGAAGAACTTTTCCTAAGAGTGCAGTTTAAAAACAAATGACTATATAATGTACTGGATGTGAAATTTTGTAATAACAGAAATAATGATAAATATAGAATATACTGTATGAAAATATTCCAAAGCCCAGTCATATAAATCCTGATCCATACCTATTCTATTACTATTCTATTACTACACATAATGTTTAACGGAAAGGGACATGGCATAAAACCAGAATTTCCATTTTGGCAATTTTCCATTACATTTTATAGCATCACATTTATGCAAGCTATAAGTTGCCAGCAGTTAACTAGCAGCTAAGTAACAAAATATTGGAGGTTGTGTTTTGACAGGCCTGATTACTGTTAAATAAAATGCAGAAAATCAGCACCTAAATACTGAAATCCCATCTGTGTCTATATGTGACCAGGTCAGTAGTAGTTAGCCGGTAAATATGGAATTACTATATGGAATTACGGGCAATCCTAGTAGATCTTAGTATTAAGTAAAAGAGTAAAAGTGCATAGTTGCTGTTAGGCAATAGTTAATAGTTTCTTGAGCATTAAACAATTGATTTTCATATCTAAATTATTTTAAAGATGGAAAATTACATGCTTTGTGGTACTTTAAAGTTTTCTGGAATGATGTGGCAAGAAAGCGCGTGACTAACGAATTCCAGGACATTTTGGGTTAGCAGCTGTGTAACATCTGTTTTATTTGTTTTTTGTTTTTTTTTCATTTTGTGCAGCGCCTAGTAGACATTTGTCTATGTTCTGTTCATACCCATTGTATTATTCGATATATACCTGCAACATTATTCATGTATGGTACTTCAATATAAGTATAATAAATAATATTACTAATATTTCTCTACAATGTAAAAATTCAAATCCAATCAGAAACAATGATAAAAATGTGCAGTTTGAGTTAACAGTATAGTGGTTTTAAGTGGCAGACAGATCAGTGGTTACTAGTTGTTTTTATTCTGTCCTGTACCATTCATAACATAAATAGTAAATGTTGGAATTTAACACTATTATGTGTTTAATCATCAGTTTATCACAACAAGCGGTAAGAGGACTGTTGCCATCCTAACCAAGTGTTTGCTTACTGCTGATTCTCTGTAAACTACACTGATATAATGGCCCTCATCTCATGCCTTTTTGATTCCTGTAGCTGATAACTAATTCCACTAATTCACTGACTCTATTTATACTGCTCCACTGAAAAGTAAGACTGTCACAGGACAGGTTAAAGCTCATAGAGGAATAGACCTACTATTATTAAATTAGACTATAAAGAGAAGCAGAAAGGCAATAGACACACAAAGATTTCATTCATGATGTCATGTGCAAAAATATTGAAAGCGCTTCATACTGACTTGTAGCTTGTCTGGAAAGCTAACTTCTCAAGCTTGAGTGACAATCAAAAAGTCCCCTTTTCTCTTCTTATAACGCATTTTAAGTTTTTCCGCCTGTTAAATGCAAAGAGTTTGTAGTATTCATGAGAGAAAACAGTGAGAGTTCACTTCAGACTTTTACCATTCCACTGTAGTACAATGAAATACCACATTTTGGCTCGACAGAAACACACAGCTAACCTCCTTCATGACCTTTTACCTACTTGCATATTAAAACAAACTTTCAGCTCATACAAACTGCATGTGTCCATGTACTTAAGTGGCTAGGCCCCACTACCATAGTCTCATGTTCAAGAGTCATGAATGCTATGTTTCACTCAGTATATATGTTTCCAAGCATCAGGCAGTGTCAAATTCCACAAGGCTCAGTTTCACACCTTTTAATAATTTTACCTCTCTATGCTTCCACTAGCTGGTATAATGAATAAAAATAGATTTTTTTCCCCCATCAGCATGAAGATGACACATCTGTTCTTAGTACTAGTTAAATTATATTAATTAAATTACATTTTCATAAATTCTGTTAACTTTACTCCCCAATTTGGTCTTGCCATTTCCCAACCACTAGCTAACTAGTGGTTGGGAAAAAGCACTATTGCTCTCTTCCACATTCACTATGTGGCCAAAAATATGTGGACACCTGACCATTGCCGCCCCCTCCCCCGTTTGCTGCTATAACAGCCCCCAGTCTTCTGAGAAGTCTTTCCAATAGATTTTGGACCATGGCTTTTTTGGGCTCATTCACTCACAAGAGTACAAGAGGTCAGGCACTGATGTTGGGCAAGACAGCCTGGCAGTTGGTGTCCAGTTGGGTTGAGGTCAGGGCTGTATGCAGTCCAAGTTCTTCCAAACCAACCTTGGTAAACCATATCTTAATTTTTGCTCTCTTGACACCTGACCATGGATGGCTGTGCCATTGTCAGGATTCAAACTTATAATCTCCAAATGACAAGGCCAACACATCTCTGCTGTGCCACTCAGAAGCACAAGTTTCTAAACAAAGATATGTTCATGCTTTTTAAAATCAAGCACAGAGAAAAGATACAGTATATTTAGACAGGAAGACACTCCGTTACAAGATATCAAGAGTCTAGCAGTAATTTTTACAATGATATCAGCTTTAAGCATACTATTGTGTATGTAATATCTCTAAGGTCCTTGACATTCTCTTTCTCATGGCAAACGAGCACATGTTTGGACACTGACAGTGTTTCTGTGTTGNAAGTACCCAGGTATTTCCTGAAATACCAATGAACAAAGCTGGGAAATGCAGCATTGTGGGATGAAAGTCTTTTTACTCTTTAGCTATATCTCTGCTTTGTATTTTATCTGTCTTAGCAATTTTAAATGATTCCAGTTTCATTTATACTTTTGTAAACCTTTTTCCTCAAACATGTGGCCTGTAGCTTATTGAAATGTGTAAAAATATTTTGTTAAATATCTTACTTGGTGTCGTCACATCAAACAAATCTGTATAGCATATAAACTTAAGTAGATTACAGTCTTATTTCTACCATTAGCTCTCACTAAGGCATAAGCTGAAGCCAAACTATGTGCTGAGCCCATGTGTGTGTGTGTGTGTGTGTAGAGTGGACTATAGCCAGGCTGGGATAAATTTTGTTTTTTTAACTCTGATCCACCCCTGACACACACACACACACGCACACAGAAATAGGCCTTAGACAAAATGCCGACCAGGGCCCAGTTATTTCCTCCCAACTCCAAACACATATTTAAAAAGAAATTAAAGACATATATCAGCAGTTGTTTTGTGTCGTAAGATGGCACCAACATGAATGCTGCTTTTGGAAGGATCAAAGCGAAAGACACATAGCAAAGGTGATTTAATTCCCCAGTGGAAATGACTATCCAAACATATGAACCAGGATGTTTGATGTATTTATCTTGACTGTGCTGCGCAATTCTTGGTCCTTCATATATTCTTCACTTTGGACAGATAAATGGATGAACAGATTTAATTCCCACTGTTATGCAGGTGACACTCAGATGTAAGTCAGGCCCACCACAAGTCTGTCTCCTACATCATACACTGCATGCATCAAGGATATAAACTTATGGTTTGACTTTATGTTTCTTAAATGAAATTTGAATTCCCCAAACCCTGCTTTCCAAGCCCTCAGAATTTTTCATTGATAGTAACACTTAATGTTAAGTTCTCTTCAGCATTATTTTTTGACTCTGCCCTGCCTTATGAACCGCATGTGAGGCCATATACTAAAAGTGTTTTTCCTTATAGTTTTCTTTTGTGCTCAAATTAGTCAGAAAGATGTCTCATTTGATTGCATGCTTGGATAATCTCTGGCTTAGTTAACTGCAGTTAATTGTTTGACAAAACCCTTAATACAATACAATACCCTTAGTCTGCAACTTCATTCAGCTTGCATTTTAATGAATTCTAGTCCCAGTCGTTCTGTTATCACACTATTCAGACTGGGCTCCAGACTCTGAAACTCCACCCCGTAGTATCTCCAACACTATTAAACACTACTAAAGATACCTTTTCCTAACACTATGACTTCTCCTTCTCTTTGCTTTGCTTTGTATTCTTGAGTGTAAGAACACTTGGGTACACTGAGTGCAATGTGGGAATACACCTAGGATAGGATGCTGGTCCACTGCAGAGCAGCCTGCACACACACACACACACATTCATTCACAACTAGAGGCAATTTAAAGTAGACAGTCAGCATACTGGCATGTTTCGTAAGGTTGGAGAAAACCGGAGAAAACCTAAAGAACACCTACATGGACACAAAGAGACCATGCTAAACTCCACAGAGACAGTAACAATAGCTCAGGATTGAACCAGTGATCCTGGAACTATGAGGTGGCAACCCTACCTGTTGCACAACACATTATTATTCATCCACCCATTTTCTATCTCGCTTTTCCTACACAGGGTCGCAGGGTAGCCTGTAGCCTATCCCAGGGGACTCAGGGCACAAGGCTGGAGACACCCTGGATGGGGTGCCAACCCATTGCAGGGCACGCTCACACACCCATTCACACACAAGTTTGGAAACGCCTAAAGCCTGAGTACCCAGAGGAAACCCCCGAAGCAGGGCGGAGGCGCACAAAGGGCCGAGGCGGAATTTGAACCCTCAACCCCAGAGGTGCGAGGCAACAGTGCTGACCACTAAGCCACCATGCTCCCTATTATTATTATTATTATTATTATTATTATTATTATTATTATTATGGTGATGATGAAGATGAAGATGATTAATAATAATAACAATAATAATAATAACAATAATGATGATGATTATTATGTCTGTTTATGGACTGCACTGTAGTTTCGGAGATTTGGATTGTTTTTGGTTTGGCTCGGGTTTTATTTTGTTTTTTTTCCCCGATCTCCTTTTTTTTTTTTTAAGCATTCCTCTCTTCGTTCCTCTGCAGCCGCAATGTGTGACGTGTGACGTGTCGCACTGGCGCCTGGACAGAATCAGGATCTGCGCACTGACCCACTCACACACACACACACACTCTCACTCACACACACTTCTTGCACCGCTAGCGCTCGGAGCGCATCCTAATTCAACTCTTCTTGCTTAACACAGCAGCTAAAACAAAAGCGGAAGGGGGAGATTTCCAACACGTCTAGCTTCATCGCAGCCTGCGCGAGCTGGTGGTGGACGAGTTGAACGGTAAGTGCTGGGTGTTTGTATAATACGAGCGTTTACCCCCCTTTTATATATAGGAGACCTGTGTCTCCCTCCTGTAATCTCCTGGCTCTGTGTAAACAAGAGATAACGGGCTCGTTCACACGCTTCACCATTCACCTTACTGTTGTAGTGACACAGCCATAGCAAGCCTGAATGATCCATACTGCAGGCTTACTGAGTCATTATACAGTAGTATATCTTATACAGTACGTATATGATGTTTTTGTAAGGCCAAGCACCACACCCTAAAAGCTTTTACCCCGTGTTTTTCTTGTGACAATCAGATAACCTGTTGCTCAGTGCAATATTTTACTATGTATTGTCTTTCAAAAAATGAATTAGATTATGCAAATATAGATAATAGACACTGAAATATGATTTAGGGTTAATATAGATTAAATATGCAGCCCAATATATTTAAAAAAAATCTTTGTCAATGTCTGACTTTTTAAGGCTTAAACTCAGTGTGTGAAAAGTGTATGAAACCATAATCATTGCACAACATCTAAGGAAATTCCTGTGCAGGCACTAGAAAACATTACGCTATGAAATAAGATTTCTAATTTCAGTGTGATTCAGTATAATGGTGTTTAATTCCTGTTAAACTACTGAAAAATTAAAAACATAAGATAGTGTCTGTGTAGTTAATGGAGTTGTAATAAAAGCATAGAAATACTGTATTTATTATCAGTGTATGGATTGTCTCATATTATGAATCAATGAAATTATTTAAAAAAAAGGAATAATCTATGAATCAAATGAACTTGACTAATATTTACTGTATTTCCATCTTAATGGTCTTTGCTTAATCGCAACCTTCAATATTACAAGCTTCCACTATACTGTGTTCAATGTTTCAGGCTGAATTATTTTTGAAATCTCACATGGTCAGCACACAGCTGTTGTGTTACCCAATTTACAAAAAAATCATGCAGCAAGTCAGCAAGGCCACTTCCCCATTCAGGATAAATAAACAGACTACACATTTAACACTATTTATAACAGCAAGTGCTCGAGTCCACAGTAAGAACACATTCACAAAAAAACACACATGCATGAAAGTGTTTAAACTGAATCATGCATGAGGTCTGAATAAGGGTTAGTCATGAGCTGGGAGGGGAGAATGTACTGCCTGTGTGGGTGACCTGTGGCAGAGATTGTTCCTGACTGTGGGAAGAGGGGTGAGCTGACTGACATAAACATTCATGAAACTCATAGGAGTGGCACAATAGGAGGAGACAGGAAGACAGGATGTGGGGATGATAAGCGAAGGGTCACTTTGTGTGAGTCCTGCACTGATATACAAGGTATGGGAGAGTACCTCAATTTTAACCAACCCCATGCTTACCTCTTTTATGTCTGTCTATTTGCCTGTCTGCCTGCCTGCCCGTCTGTCTGCCTGTCTGTCGCTCTCACTTTCACAGAGTTGACTGAGACTGTTTTTGTGGAGAGAAGTGGTAACACCCAGAAGGGAGGGAAAATCTGCAGAACTATTTAAACCCTGGAGTGGATCAGAACTGTGGATTAGTGCAGAACAGTCAAGCTACTACGCACACGGTAAGACTCAGTTCTGAGATCTGTCTCAAGTAGAGTTTTAATTAAGAACTGCGTAACAGTTTACGTTTACGTCCTTACAGCTGTATCACTGTTCACTTATGAGAGCAAATACCAGACCTTACTGCACTTTAGAGTTACTGATTGCTGATTGTTACAAGGTTGCTAATATTTAGTTTCAGAATGCTTTCAAACTGTGTGATATTTTTACTGAAATTATAACAGCATTTCTGTGAAAACATTTGTGACTTTTTTTTTCTCCACAGCGATTGTCATATAATCGCTTCTCTACAATGATGGACCTCGAGGAAACTGATTATGGCAATGTCTCTTATGAATATATGGAGTACGGGGACTTTGAGGAGATGAAAGGAGAGACTTATGTCCAGAAGGAAACTCTGCATATTATTTCTGTGGTCATCTATTCCTTAGCGTTTGTGATTGGTTTAATTGGGAATGGCACTGTGATCTGGGTCACTGCTTTCAAAATCAAACGGACAGTTAACAGTGTGTGGCTGCAGAACCTTGCTATTGCTGATTTTGTGTTCGTCCTTTTCCTGCCTTTCTCCATTGACTATGTGCTGCGTGACTTTAATTGGATCTTTGGCAGGGCAATGTGCAAGCTGAACTCTTTTGTTTGCACAATGAACATGTTCGCTAGTGTGCTGTTCCTCACTGTGCTCAGTCTGGACCGCTACATTTCTCTCGTGCATCTTAGTTGGTACCAAAGGTTCCGTACGGTGCAGCACGCCTGGGGTGTCTGTGCGTTGACCTGGGTCATGTCCAGCCTCCTAAGCAGTCCAGCTCTAATATTTAGAGAAACACTACAATATAACAGAAAGGTTGTGTGTTTCAACAACTTCCATGATGAGGATGCACATGTTAGTAAGGTGAGACACATTTCTATGGTGACTCTCCGCACCGTAGTTGGCTTCCTCTTGCCGTTCCTCACCATCAGTGTGACTGCCATATTATTGGCCAGAAAGATGAAGAAGCTTGGCAGTATACGCTTCAGCAGGTTCTCCAAAATGATCTCAGCAGTCATTGTGGCTTTCTTCCTGTGCTGGGCACCGTTCCACACCTTCAGCCTAATGGAGCTCACTTTGCACCACTCATTCTCGCTGGGTCATGTCCTGACTGTGGGCTTCCCTCTGGCCACCAGCCTGGCGTTCTTCAACAGCTGCATCAACCCCATACTCTATGGGCTGTTCAGTAAGAATGTGCGGGCGATTGTCAAGGGTTCCTGCCTAAGCCTCACTAAGAATTCACTGAGAGAGCTCAGCCACAACCTATCTGCCACTGAGACAGCTTCGCTTCCACCCAGCTGCTCACCTGAAGAACCCTCTGCCTACACTAGTGTCTGAAGGATGAGCTCTAGCACATCAGTAAACAAAATTGCTAACTTCAACAGTTGTGATAAGATTTGTATTTTACATATGTATGTAGTATGCTTTCGAAATCTGAACATGTAGAAGAATCTTAATTTTATATTTAATCTAGTTTTGCACAAGTTAAAAAACACAAGGACCTTAAAACTTTGATATTCTCTTTTACTTCATACAAGGCTAATACCAGGGAATTTTTATAATTAGCTTTCTTTGGAGCTGGTTTTTTATTTGGGTGCCAGACAATAATGAAAATAAATTTCTCAGAGTGGAAAACATGAGCAAGTTTTGCCCCAACCACATCTCTCAGACTTGGTGAAAGTGGAAACCGAAAATAATATTTGTTTACTTGACAGAAATGGCAGCATTTCTACTTCATATACCTTTGGTTATTTTTAGATCAATTTAATTAATATTGACTTTAAAAATACTCTATGTTACTCCCCAGCATGCTGCGTATGCTTTCTGCCTGTCAGGTTAGATGCGGTTCATGACAAACATCAGCATATTGCTCACACTTCCAGATTTGAACTCTGTGCATTAGATGTTTGTAAAGAAAAGTTTATTCATAAGGGACTCATAATATTTCATAACATTTTTTTACAAAATATTTTTACACTGGAGAGAACTGTGAGAGGGTTATGAAGCAGAAGGCAAGAAAATTTCTGGATATGTACCTGCTGATTTGCTTTGTCTTAATAAATATACTATTATATATTCTAATGACTGGAGCACATTTAATTGTTTGTCATGTTCACATCTCACAAAAATCAGTGTGTTCCACATGTGGCTGCAGCAATACCGTGTCTGCTGTCCAGATTGACTTCCCTTGCTCTTCTGATTAATGTATGATTTCAATAGTTACTATTTCCTCTTATTTATGTACACAGTTGCTGATTGCCTGACAGATGAGTCATAGAAGAGTCAGATGTTCCATGTGCTACAAGAGCCAAAAGAAGTAACGAGTGTGTGAAAAACAGACTTATCAAAATGCTCCAAGAAATGATGCTTGCACCAGGCACAGGTTTATTGAGCTAAAACTGAGTCATTTTTAACAAGAAAACATTTTAATGACCTTTAAGCAGAAAGTAACCTTAATCCAGTTCCTTCTGCTTGTGTATCACAAAGATATACACTCACAGTCCACANAAATGTGATCTCAATGACTTTAACTGTGGAATGGTTGTTGGTGGCAGATGGCCTGGTTTGAGTATCTCAGAATCTGCTGATCTCCTGGGATTTTCATACACAATAGTCTCTAGAGTTTACACAGAATGGTGTGAAAAACAAACAGACATTGATTGAGCTACAGTTCTGTGGGTGGAAACACCTTGCTGATAATAGAGGTCAGAGGAAAACGGCCAGATTGGTTCGAGCTGCCAGGAAGGATATAGTAACTCATATAATCATTCTTTACTACTATGGTAAACAGAAAAGCATCTCAGCATGTATGAAACATTGAACATTGAAGTGTATGAGCTACAATGACAGAGGACCACATCAGGTTCCACTCCTGTCAGCCAAGAACAGGAATCCGAGGCTATCTGGCACAGACTCCAAAACTGGACAGTTGAACACTGGAAAAGGGCCCGGTGATTTTTATTCTAAGCGTCAACTCTCCAGTTTGGTCTGTGCCCATAATAGCCTCAAATTCTTGTTCTTGGCTGACAGGAGTGGAACTTGTGGTCATGTGATCTTCTGCTATTGTAACCCATTCACCTCAAGGATTTATGTGTTGTGGATTCTGAGATACTTTTCTGCTCACCACAGTTGTAGAGTGATTATTTGAGTTACTACAGACTTCTTGTCAGCTCAGACCAGTCTGGTCATTCTCCTCTGATCTCTATCATCAGCAAGATGTTTCAGCCTGCAGACCCTCTGCTCAAAGGATGTTTTTTTTGTATTGTTTTTCGCACCTTTCTGTGTAAATTCTAGAGACTGTTGTGTATGAAAGCCCAGGAGATCAGCAGTTTCTGAAATACTCAAACCATGCATGATTTTATGTGTTCTGCTGCTGCCACATGATTGACTGATTGGATAACTGCATAAATGAGCAGGTGTACAGGTGTTCTTATTAAAATGGTTGGTGAATGTTTGTGTCAGTCAGTGTTTTAAGAGTTAGCCTATAACATTTTTTTGTTTGCTCTATCAGGTCCAGCTGAAATGTGTTCCATGTTTCTCTGCAAATGGAAGATGGTGCTGCCATATGCTCTTAGAAAAAAGAGCCGTTCAAGAGTTCTTTGTGTGATTAATGGATATTGGGTTCTGAATGGATTCTACTTGAAATATTTTCAGACAGGGAAGCCCTGTAACCGTAGGGTTCTACATAGAACATTTCCAGGTTCCAGTGAGAGTGATAAGAATAACATAAGAACCTTTATGGTGGTACATGACTGGACAGTCGTATGGTCTGTAATTCTTCACAGGTACATCCTAGCCTGCAACATGTTGGTCTGTATCCCTTCAAATACATTAATTATTTTTGAATAAAACAACAGTCTGCATAAACCTATAATCCAAAATCTGCAAAATTACTGTAAAATACCGTTTAAAAAATCTGCTTGGATTGGCTGGCCTTGGATCTGTTAGCAGGAAACCCACCCAGAGTGTTCTTCCTGCCCACGACTGACAGCTTCCTAAAGATTTTTATTATCTATCAGGTTCTCTGTCTATCTATCAAGTCTATCATAAAAGTCCATGGTAAAAATACAGGAAATACTCATATGAAGGAAACACACTCAAGGACAGAAACAGAAAAAACACNACACTGTCTACTTGCAAGCTGCTCAGCTGATGATGATGCCTAGCAGAAATAACAACAAATTGTAAAATGTTTAGGACTTTTGTCCAGAACATCCTATTTCTCTGAAATCTTTGTCAGCTTTCACTAAAATCTACAATTACTACTGAAGTACACTACAGTTAGTCCCTGGATTCATATATATTCTTTTATAGACATTTTGTTCTGAATATCTAGTTAGGCACTTCTGTCAGACATAATGATTCCTAGTCAATTCCTGGACTTGGTGGGAAATTTGTTTGCACCACTTCAGATAATGCAGATCATCACACCCTAATTTCAGGCAAGAAAGAAGTCTGACTTCACTGAGCCAGGAGAGAGAAAGATTGTGAGATGAAGTCAGAGTAGAGATGTTGGGACTGGACCCAAAAAAAAAGCTGTGTGGGTGTTTTTTGCTCTCAGGAGGGATGGGCAGTCACATACCTCTATCAGAGACTGAAAAATAACTTTTTGTTCTGACGCAGTAGGGCATAGGTTTGTTGTGTCTACCCGCATCTGAGATGCTTTTAACCAGCAGCGCACTGCGAGACTGTGAGCAACCATGGTGTTTTACTCTTTTACATGGTAACCCAGTGACAGTCACGCCAATGTGCACAACAAAGTTTTTAATCACAATTCTATAAAATTGGGGAAAAATAATATAATTATATTCCCAGAGTTGTGATTACTTGGGAGTGCTCCCATACTACCATACTAAGCACCATTGGTGGCATTAATATTTAGGCATCCTACTTAGTGCACACTATGTGTTTTTGGACAAGGTCCTGAATTGTTTCTGAATGCGAGTATTTGAAGCCATTGGATTAATCCAAGAGGTGGAGAACAGAGCCCTTCTGCAAGTAGCTTGCAATAACATTTTACGACCAGAGAGGCTAAGACTTTGCCTGAGACTTTTGCACAGTACAATGCATTTGCCTATGTGCTTTACCACCATTTTCTACCTTTATTTCTATCGTCACACTCCCTTTTGTCAAACAAATTTTGCATCATTGGCTCCTGAACACTGCAACCCAATCATGAGAGGCTCAACCACAGAAAAACAGCCTTTGATAGAATACTTACTTTCTGATAGAAAACTAAAAGCTGAAGATGACAGTTTTATGGCTGCAAATTTGTGCAGACTTTTTTGAACTGTCTTTATTTTTACCCAAGATGAAGACAAGCTTTTTTTTCCCTCACTCTCTTCTCACCCTGGTGGTTTCTGCACATGCAGACAGACAAGCACAATGATGTATTTTGACGGCTTGTCAATACGTTCATGGTGCCATTGCAGTATATGAATTACGTCTAACTGTCAGCTTTTTAAAATTTTTTCAACATGTCAAAGGAGCCTACACTTATTTTGTATACTTCGGCATAATCAAAATAAGAGGTAGTAAAGTGCTGTTCTTTAAACAACAAATTTAAACAGCTGGAAAGTTGTGTATATCCTTGAAAAAAATCGAATAATTTGTAAAGATAACTTATTGAAAAAGCCAAAGATAAACAGAAGCTATAACTCCAACACAACTATAAATGGTCAGTTAATTAAGTAGCTACATGCATACTTGTGGATGCAATAAAGAATAGGATTTAAGACCCCTAAATATTTTAAAGTTAGTATTATTGCTACTTTTGTGATATTGTCAAATATCTGCATTTACACTGTGCATTACAGAGCAGAGGTTTTAAGTTTATAACAAGTTAAGTCAAGTCAAGTGAAGGCAGCTGCTCTAAGGCCACAGTGGATGTGTAATGTTTGCAGCTCTCATGTGTTTGAGGAAAAGTGCTCCTGGTCAGTAAGACAGAGCGGAGCTGTTCTGTCATGCAGTGAGTAATACACAGACACACACTCACACACACACACACAGACACAACTTAGCTCGACATCAGGGAGGACGTGTAGTCAGCCTGACAAAATGCTTTACAGAACACACTCAAACTTTCTACCTGCCGGACATTTCAGGACATCCTCTGTCCCACAAACCTGTGACAGTTTAGTGAAATGGAAGTGCATAATGATTCGGCATTTCGCCTGTAGTTAATACCTAGCCCAACTTCCAATATGGTAGAAGAGGTTGTTGTCGAGCTTTACGGTGTTGTCATGTCCCCGCAGTGCCGATAGTGGTGCTGTGAGGAGTCTACCGAGGACTGAACTAAAAAAACCCAGCAGCCTAGCACTTCCAATGTTAGCCGAGGGTAATATACATTTTATTGCACCATTACTCTGTAATTACTGGCGCACGGCTTCAAAAAGGAATATTTTCTGTAGCATATCGAGTAAAGATGCCTAACTGGTCCAGCTGATTATATTAGGCATTTCCACAGTGTACCCGGAGTGAATATCCCGTAGAGCCTGTACTAATTGAAGGTAAGCCTAACTCTTTTACAGCCGGCCGCTCTCTTATCGGCGCCGCCGCCTTTCAGCGCTCTAATCTGGTATGTTTGTCACTCGAGGGTCGGGGATTTCGAGCTTTCTGTGGGCCGCTGTTTTCATCCTGCTTCTTTTTTACTATCTTTAGTTATGTTAAACATTGTAAAATACAGTTAAAACAGGTCATTATTTATCCTGGCACACATAAACTTATTTTTTTCCTCTTTTAAGCCTGCGTTAATGTATATGGTTTTTAAAAGTATCGTTAGCTAGCATGCTGCGGAACTGGCTAACCTTAGCAGTTCTGTTTTTGTGGGCCTGAGTGAAGAGGCCTGTGCGCCTGGCTTCGGCTTTCTTTGTAACAAAAATAAGTGCGATTAATGAACATAATCCATACTATTTAAATAACGAGGAATACAAAAAATCTGTATAAAATAGTATGTGTTTGTATAACAGCTTAGGAGTTAGAAAAGAAGCTAGAACCGTGTTAATGTGTCTGCGTTTCCTGGATACGGCGGCTTTGTTTTTAGCACTATTAGCTAGTTCTCCAGCTAACGCTCTGTATTTTAAATATACTGGCTAAGCTAACTAGTGGTGGCTGGTAAATGTATCTAGCTACTGGCTAACACTAGTTATATGAGAAATACATTTGTCCCTGTTTGTAATTTTGCGATGTCGCTTTTAATGTTCGCTTATGATCGTTTATATTGACAGTTGCTTAACTAGTTAACGTTACTTCAAATTTAACATTGATTGTAACTGAACCGACGGTAGCTACCTAGTTATACACGGATTAATTATATTAACATGGCAGCAACATCTTTAAAAAAAAATCACCTCATATAGCTAAGTCACCTACGTATATTTCTCATTTATTTAAACCTCTATTTACGTTATAAGTTTAACTAGCAAGCTACGACTCTGCAGCGTCGTTATTTCACAGCAGCTCTGTTATCGTTCAGAAAGTAGTCGCAATTTGATCTGGTGTTAAGATGCATGACTTTTACTCATCGTGTGTGAGAAAGCACAAACTGAAAGTAAAGAGCAAACCAAAAACTTATGACTGTGCTCCTTTAAAAAANAAATAAACAAAACGGGAATGATGTTCAGACTGTAACAGTATCAAGTTAAACCCTTAACAGTGTATTATTTGTGTCACGCTCATATTTAGGCATTTGATAATAATGATGAGATGATTAATATTAGTCAGTTGTGAGCCCACTTTTATTTTAATTTATTTATTTTTAATAAGTCTGACTGGCTGTGTGCTTCAGTGTCCTCAGTGACCTCGGTGTGTTTGCACTGATAAGTGGCAGACCTGTTTGACTAGTGTCACTCTCCTCACCTGACACTTGACCACTGTGACCACTCCCATAGGTAGCAGAGTCGCATTCTGCCACCCTGTACGAATCCATATCTAACCTTAAATATATCATAAAATTGGTTTCCTTCTTTGACAGCATTGCCATATTACGTCCAAAATTACTCTGATACCTTGTCAAGATCTTCTTGCTGAACATGTGAAAATAACTCTGTTCAATTCAGATCCACCTTTGAGGAACAGGCTTATGTGTCTAACCTCTCAGTTCTCTTTTTCAGAGACAAAATGAGCGGACAAATTAGTAACCCAGGTTCTTGGGACAAACAGATTTTGTGTCCAGGCTATTAGATGTTTTTTTTTTTTTTAACCTACCCATTATTGATTTTGCAAAACAGACGTTTTATGTGATGTGTCTATTTAAACATAACGTGCTTCCCTGCGGTGTGACACACCTTAATGTTGAAAGTGTAGTGTGAGCTACTTGTTCTGAATCCTGAGTCTGAATCGTAGAACTGTCCTGATTTCTACACACACATTCAGCTCATGCTTAAACATATCGACAGAAAAGATCATCCAGACATGAATAATGTCTTGCACATGTTGTGAAAGGAGAGAACGCCACAGCTCATAGCTGAAACAACCTACTAACATCTTATCACCTGCCGTACATTAGAAACTGTTAGATGAGGATAATAATTGTATACTTGTTTATTTTCCTGAGTCTGTATTAATGCACTTAACTAGCAAACTAGTTCTCCATACAATATCCTATTGTGATATTCCAAATTTATTTATTTATTTATTTATTTTTTGCTAAGTCAGCTTCCAGGCATCCTAAACATGGTATTGGGAAGCACACTGGAGCGGCCAGCTAATGCATTTCTGATTTGTCAATCCCTGGTGTCAATAGACCACATTTTGCATCTGATTCTGTATGGTAATGAGTCAAACAATTTTAGAACAAATTTATTCGAGCTGATAACATTTAAGGTTAATTGCGATGTACACATCTTAATAATTATTTCCTAAATGTCATACTGTTATGTGAGTTGTGACTGTTGAATGAGTTGATCAATTTAAACTTAGTCTTTTTTTGACTTTTTCTTGTCAGCTGATGTTTTCAAGGAACAGAGTCACGTGATGTATGAGGGGAAACACATACACTTCTCGGAGGTGGACAATAAGCCTTTGTGCTCATACAGCCCTAAACTCTGCAAGCAGCGCAGACTCAATGGATACGCCTTCTGCATACGGCACGTTTTAGAGGACAAGACTGCTCCCTTTAAACAGTGTGAATATGTGGCCAAGTACAACAGCCAGCGATGCACAAATCCCATTCCTAAAGCTGAGGACCGCAGGTGAGCTGTTGTCGTTTTACTTTGTACCTACTTGCAATTTATGCAGACCTGACAGGCGCTTCAGATTTGAGCTTTATTATCCACAAGTCACAAAATTTCAGGTGTACACAGGTGATTGAGGTGCTTTCCCAAGATTCAAAACGTAAAACGTACTGTAGAGTTCTTTCACAGCATAATTTCAGAATTGTCAGTGTCCGGTGATGGAGTCGCTGTATTATTTACTTTGGCAAAGTTACAAAATTATAGCTCTTGACTTGTTCAACAATTTGATGCGCTCAAAGCAATGATAGCATAACCAATGATCATATACAGAGGGGTTTCTTTACTTCTACAGTATCGATTTCAGCTTCAGAACGCATTATTCCTCATCATATTATCGCATCTGTACAGGCCAGTTGGCTGGTTTTCTGCAGTAGAATAAAAAAGAGAGTAATGAGGCAATGACAGCCCTTTATTACTTCCACTGAGTAGCTAACTAAAGACTGATGATCCTCCATCTTTACCGAAACATTTTCACGTCTACGTTTTCAAAGCTTGTCACAGCTTATATAGTGTGTATTTACATGTACGAAATCATCTGATGATTACAAATGGCATTAGACTGCATGTGTCACTTCACTGAACTTGTTTCAGTGGTATTGATACAAGTAATAATTACAGTAGCAGTGTGATAGTGATCAAATAATGTAACTTGTTTAAAAAAAAAACTATTCAATTGGCAAAGTAGATGAGTAGAATTAATTACTGATTAATTTATTTACAGTATTCTTATTGTTATATATGTTGCAGTATCCATTGTGCTATTTGCTGCTTGAAATGTGAATGCAGTAAGAGGAAAGTAATACAGTTTAGTTAGATGTACCTCCAGCAGATGACACTGGTTTTACACCTGTTAAAGTTGATGACATGCTCGTAACCATTGTTTTATCACTGTTTAATGGTACAATGTTTTTCTATTTTAGATACTGTAACAGCCACCTGCAAGTGCTGGGCTTCATCCCCAAGAAGGAGCGTAAGAAAAAACACGATGCGCTGGATTCTGTAGCGCTGAACATCACCGTGCCCTCTCTAGCTCTCAAAGCTCCCAATGGCTTAGATGGTTTGCCTCCGTCTCCGCCATGTACCCGTCTGCCCCCCCTTGCCCTGTCCGACACGCATCTTCTTGACCCCTTTGCCTTTTACGAGGAGGACGTGGATGGAGTGGAGAGCACCACACGCAAGAACTCTGTACTTAAGAGGAAGCCTGCTAGTCGGCTAGTGCTCAGTCAGCAAGGGCCACGCCATGACGCTGACTTTCCTTCCCCCACATCAGAGCAGTTGACACCAGTCACAGTGGCCTGCACACTGCCCAGATCGCCAAACATACCACCTCCAACACCAGCAGCACCACCTGTACCTCCCCCACCTTCCCAGCATGCTGGTCACCCTTCCTTCATCCAGCAGGGGGCATCACAGGCTCTGCTATGTACGCCAGACCCAGCTCCTACTGGAGCCTCTCTGGTGCCCGCCACGCCCCCTTCAGCAGGCCAACAGTACCGGAAAACCTTCCTCACTGCCGCCAGTCACCCACCAGCTGGTGCTCGGGAGTGTCCACAGAGCCGCACCATCGCTATGCGACCCACTGCCTTCACAGCACCTCCTGCCTGCCTGTCAAGGCTACAGCATCTTGTGCAGCTCTGTGCACACAGACACAGAGAGCACGGAGACCTCTTCCCGCATCTTGGTATTAATAGCTCATTAAACACACAGTTTTAATGTGTTTTACCATCCTCATAAAGATAGAGCACCAATAAACTGTGTAATGCAGACATGCCTCACTAACATAAATACTGTGACAAGCTGCAGACATACTTTTTTGTTTTTTTAAATATATTAACTCTATTATAACTAAAACATCCACCTGTAATTAGATTTTTCATGTGAAGTGATATTTTAATGGCTGTTTGCAATAAGTGATATGTAAGTGATATTCATGGAGTTTTACTAATCTTTATGACTGTTTATTCAGGGCTGGACTGGTCTGATGAAAGTGCTGATGAGGATGAAGAAGCAGAAGAGAGAATTCCTTCATTGCCTCAGGCCTGGAGACTGCCGGAACGGAGTCCTCACCACCAGTAAGGAATGCCTTTGAAATTGCAAAAACATACGCGAACATGCTGACGTGTGACTTCTGCTTGGATATGGAAAAACTGGTAGACCATGTCACCTGGCTTGTACGATAAAACGTATATCAGTAGTAGCTGTCTGTAAATATGGCCTGTGAAATTTTTAATGTAACGTTTTCTACCACTTCTTATATTTGTTCTGTTCCCGCCTTCCCCCCAGTTCCATTGGTGAACATGAGGAGCCTCGGCGGTCTCGTCTGGCTCAGCTCTGTACGTATTTACAGGAGCGCTACAAGCACCTGTGTAGGCAAGAGAGAGCTGCAACACGCCACACCAGATACAAATACGCTTTCAGGAAAGCTCTGCTCCATGCAGCCAGCAAGGACCCTGACTGCACAGGAGAACTCATCCAGCAGCTCAGCAAAACATCGCACACCTCCAGCAGGTATAGGATCTGTATGTGTGTGTGTAAGACGGAAATTAGGATTTAGCGAGGTTGAAATTGTGTGTTAAAAGATGTTTTGTGTTTTCTAGGCGTGCAGTACAACAGGAAGTGATAAAATCTGTGTGCACTGGTAGCACCAAGGGTCAACCCTGCAGCAACCCATCTCTGCCTTTTACACGCCACTGCTTCCAACGTATCCTTCTGTCATATGCTCACACATACTCCAGTGTACCAATTGCCTGTTACAAATGATCACCATCACATCTGTGTGTTTTCCAGTAGAATTCTTGCTGTATCTTATGTAGAGGTGTGTTTTGGTCTGTACCATTCCTTGACAGCGTTGCTTTGTAGATATCCTGCTGAACCGCTCACAGCAGCTCTTCTCCAGCTGCACGGCACGATTTGCCGATGGGCAGCAGTGCTCTGTCCCCGTCTTCGACATCACACATCAGACACCTCTGTGTGATGAACATGCCAAGAAAATGGTATATAAAAGTTTTTATTTAATTTCTTCCCCCAGATCAGAATAAAGGCACGAGTTACCGGTGCAGTAAACATCTGATATACAGAAGCAATTTATGTAGAATGGCATAATAGATTTACAGGTACCAGTAGTAGTAGTATTACACTTGGGTTATATTCCCTATGTAAGGCTCAATAATGAGTGTGGTTTATTTACCACCAGTTAGAAAATATAAAGGGAAGGTATTAAGGTATTATGCCTAACCATTAAAAAAAAAAACATGCTACTCCAGACTTATTACAAGACAATGTGCTTATATATAAAGTAATTGTTCTTGTTTTTGTTTTTTTTCGTTTGTTCAGGGGTGCCTGTCACCTACATTATAGTTATGAATATTACTGTAGTTAATATTTATGAAGCTGAACCACAAAACCAATAATAAAAGGTGAAGTGTTTTAACATATTAGCAAAATTGAGATAACAATACAAAGGCTCTCAATAAAATAGGCAAAGCAGTGCAACACTGACAGCTTAAAGAAAGCTTTGACCAATTGGTAGGACGAAAAATTCACACGTTCTTTTTACAGAAATGGTTCACATGGTTTTGGTGTTTTGTTTGAAAGATGCTAAATTAAGTTCTAAAGTAAGATTGATAAATTGATATTAAACACCTTAATATTACAAGCCCTGCTACAAGAATAATTAAATATGATTAATGACACTGGTAGGTATGTAGCAAATTTTCTTATATAGTGTTTTCTACTCATCGTTATAATAATATCCTGACTTTGACAACATGATCCCCATCAGAGATTTCCAATTGCGCCATCAATCAGCTCCATTTTAATACACGGGTTGGCTCGTACAGAATGTCACCAGGTTGCTTGCATAATTTCAGGCCTGATTAAAACTGCTAATGTCGCTGCTGACGTAATGTTTTCCAGCAGTCTATATCGGTGCTATTGTATGCATCATAGAGTAAGAACAGAAAGCATGTAATCTTATACCTTGCCTGGGTCTATTTTAGTGTTCTGCTGTAGGATCAATGTTATGAGTAGTACATAACTACCCATAGCTATATCGTGGATAGCATGACTGCTTTTCACTATAGAGCCGAGCCATAATCCCTGCTCTCTGCAGAGGGACATGACTGACTGAACGTAGTCTGGCCAGAACAGTGGTTATCAAGCTAACAGATAAATACTGTTTTCAGCTAAAGTTTGACCGAACATGTGTGATTTTGTACCGTTGTAATTCTTTTGGCTGCTCCCATTAGGGGTCGCCACAGTGCATCACTGGTCCGCATATTTGATTTGGCACAGTTTTTACGCTGCATGCACTTCCTGACGCAACCCTCCCCAGTTTTATCTGGACTTGGGACCGGCACTGGGAGTGCACTGTCTTGTGCACTTGTCGGTTCCCTGGCGGGGAATTGAACTCGGGCCGCTAGTCCTCCAGGGACCCTCTGTTTGACTTTACACTATTCATCGTTAATTTGAGATGGTGATATCATTGAACTGCTCGTACCTTTGTAGTTGCATGAGGCCTTTTTGAACCTGAAATTAGGTCCAGTTCTAACTAGTAGAAAAGTAAACGATAGTATTTTGCTTCACAATAAAAAAACAAAAAAGTGAGATCATTGCAGAGCTTTTTTCTAGGAAATATAACACATTTACACCAATTTGACAGTTGATTAAACACCAAGTAAGGTTTAAATGAGTCCTTTGATAACTCAATAACAAGTACTTGACAGTGCTGTTATTTGAAACAGAAGTGCATGTGATGTTAACAGCGAGTGTGAAAGCAGGGTTAGCATTATAACCAGGCTGCGGAGCACTTACTGCAGAGTAAATAAATTTTATTCCATTGTTGGATTCTATGTTAAAGGATTTTACTGACAGGCCTGGTTTGTTTAATAAACTAAAAGTGTGTGTCTTTGATTTCTGCAGGATAATTTCCTCCGTGGGGATAGTAACAGGCGGGTGCAACAGCAGCAGCAGAGACGGCCACGTAAAAAGACCAAACCACCAGCACTGACAAAGAAACACAAGAAAAAGAGGAGGAAAGTAGTGCGGCGTCCCCAGAAACCCATTCCTCCTGCCCTACCACAGGGCAACCTGCCCATGCCCCCCACATTGGCACTGCCCACCCACCATGCCAGTATCAGGTACATATACCCACACACCACATCAGCCTCACATAGCGTAGTACTCTTCTACCTGATGGTACAGAATGGTACAGTACAGTACATCCCACATTTATTTCCATTTCCATGTGACCTGTACTGTATCTACATAATCTGACTTTCGTTACCTTTCTTGCTTGAGTACCAAGATAATTCTACAGGGATATTAGGGTGGCGCTAGAAATAGTGTAGATAATTGTTTGAATACCGTATCACAGAATTGTTGTGATTCAGTGCTTGTGTCAGCTATCCAGAATTGCTTTTCCCCCAGACCATACAGCACAGCAGTCAGTAATAGTGTCTAATAACTTCATCCAGTACTGCTTTCAGCTTCTCTAGGTTTAGGTTATCTCACAACACTATATCTTCCAGAGCGGTTTTGCTTCTCAAAGGGGTGTGTGCAGCCTAGCTAGGGGCTCCATGACTTTGTAAAAAAAATTTGTTACACTGGTGATCATAACCCATGATTATAAAAGTTATATTTATTATTGAACGGTATATAGTTATCAGCCAATTTGACAGGTCACCTGAATTCAATTTGTTCAATCCTCAGAAACAAGGCTTATAAATAATGTCAATTTGGACCTAATGTGTTCGCTACATGGAAAATTCAGGAATAAAAAGCACTATGGCTTGAATAAATAACCAGAATATTATTATACGTGTTATCAGGGTTTCTGTGGGTCTTAAAAAGTCTTAAGTTTACCTACATAAAATATAATGAGCTTAATAGTTTAAAATGAATATGTTTGGAGGGTGTAAATTCCATGGATCCTCTGGGTCCAGAGTTCTCTGGAAAACTGCTGCTCCGTAGAACTCCACAGGTACTCGACCAGGGTTCTAGTTTTGAGTTAGTAACTGTACTGTGCATTACCGTACTGTCAGGTGGAACAGTGATGTAATGAGGGACTGAATATATATATATGTATATATATATATATATATATATATATATATATATATATTACATACACACACACACACACACGCAGGCAGATCTCTAGTACTTCATTGATTTTTGTTTAAATGTTTATTTTTGCTTTCAATTTTCAATATCTTGCCTTTGTTTTAACACACACTCTTGTCAGAAGCCCCTCTACACCTGACCTCAGTGCAGATGAACTTCCTGATGACATCACCACTGACATAGCAGACATTCCAAATGACTTGGAGTTGAATCAGGAGGACTTTTCTGACGTGCTGCCCAGATTGCCTGATGACCTGCAGGACTTTGACCTGTTTGAGGGTAATTGCACACAAACGCACACATTCATTCACACTCCTTTTTTTTTTTTATTAGAACAGTTGAGTACGATAGTTTACCATATAACCATAGAATAAAATTTAGAAGACAAAGAAAAGTAATTTATACCATTTGGTAGAAGACATCAGTGTAAGTGCCATGGTGCACCGGTGTTGCTGTCGGTGTGGAGTTTCTGTGCATGCCTACCATTTAGAATTAAACGGTCAGTGTGTCCTTTCTGTTGTAATTGTGTGATATTGTGTATCTCCACACCTCTTCTTCTTGTGGAGTAAAATGTAAAATATTCATATTTAGGTAAGAATGGAGAGTTGCTTCCCACCACGGAAGAGGCAGAGGAGCTGGTTCGTGCTCTGCAGGCGATGGGCTCATATCCTGACACGCTGGTTTGTTTGAACTCCATGGCTGAACTGGCCCCAGCTGATGACCATCGCGCCATGAGCGTCTTCTCTGGCTCCGGGGTCACGGTGACGGCCATGGGCGACCTCCTAAACGGCCGAATAGCATCGGACAACTTCCCGAGCCTGGAGCTGGAGGACAATCTCCTCCATCACTCAGCAGATGAGCATTTCCCTCCATCCCTGTCTCCTCAGCCACCACCAGCCACTGCCTCAGTGCCTGCTGCTGGCTCGAACCGTGCACTGAACGAGCGAACGTTCCCTCACTCGGCTCTTTCTAAACCCGAGCCCGCACTGCCCTCCTCTCCTCCAGGCAGCCATTATAGCAGTGACCACGTGCCGTCTCCTTACAGTGACCATATCTCCTCCCCACACTCTGCATCGTACCAGACTGAGCCTCCTCTCCTACTGGAGGTGCCTCTCAGTGGATTACCAGGCGCTCCTCGCTCCTCCTGGAGCAATCTTGCCCTCTCCCTCACAGAACCAATGCAGTTTGGGAACCTCTTGACACCGGACACTCATCTCCTCTCCACCTCTCTGTCCACTCCTCCCTCCATCACACACCCACCCTCTGCTCCCTCCTCCTCTCCTCCGAACTCCCCCCGTGACCTGCTCAGCACTAGCCAGCCCAAACTGCAGCTCCCACAATTCAGCGCGGCCTTTGGTCATCAGCTTGCCTCTCACAGCGGCATCCCGAAAGACGTACAGCCCAGCCACAGTTCCACAGCGCCCCCTACGGGATTCACAAGTGCTGGTGCCACTGCTGCAGGTGCCAACAGTGCTGCACCTACTTTCCAGCAGAGCAAGTGAAAGGAAAGGCAGGCATGTACACACACACACACACACACACACACCTTAGCCTTTTGCAGGGTTCAGTTAAAGCAGTGGAAAGGGGAGGGGGTATCATTATGATGTTTTCTTGTTGTGCCGAGTTTGTGTTTCAGCTGGAGGCCTGGTTTAAGCCAGAACAGCGGTCACTATGTTACTGCCTCTCCCACGTCATCACATCACTCGCTCACCCCTCCGTCTCTCATGCGAGGCTTCATTAAGCAGATGCAGACAGCAGTAGATGTGTCTGTGCTGTTTACGAGTGCACATTTATATAGAAAATCCGATCACAGCGAGGGTGTCAAAACACCGAGAATATCCGCCAAACAGCTTTTATCCAGAAGATTTTATCTTGCACTGTACATATTAAACCTTTTATGCAGACACTCAGATGAAGCTTACTCAGTGGACCTATCCTGGCCTGTAAACTTTCCTGTTCAGAGACCTCACAGGCACCTGAAGGTAGAAACCTGGTTACTCAAAGCAATAAAGCACATCAGCATATTGTATCGTTACAGTATTTAAATCATGTGTCAGTTTCAGTTGTGTACCTCATAGCAGCCAGACTGCTTGATCAATGTGGATCTGTGAAAAAAAAAATTCTGTCTCACTTAAAACTGAGAATGGACTCTTCTGCTTAGAGAGACAATACAGAGCTTAGAGCTAGACTGTGTCATTCTCATTTACAAAACACCGAGCTCGTACAGAAAATAAATAGCTTTTATGATGAAAGGAAAAATATATATATTGATTTTTCACCAAATATAAGGATTCAAAATATTCCTGTCTATGGTGCTTATTAAGTTTAGCATAAAATGGCTTAGTGAGGTTTCTCTTTAAAGCAGAGCAGTCTTTTAATAGGGGTTGACATGAGGAATGCATGGCTGAATGGTCATTAAATTACCCTCTCTTTGCTGTGCTGGGACCTTTGGTGCAATTTCTATGGAGCAGGACTGTTCACCCACTTCTCCTCCTGAGACTTCCACAGTAAACCAGGTTTAAACGCCACACTTAGACTGGCTGCATGGCCCGTAAACTGTGGCGAGGTCTTTATCACTCAGACTCTTCCCCCCCTGAGAGGCAGCAACCTTCACCTAATTCTGGCCTGTTTTTAATACACTGTCGCTTCTGGCAGTCAATCAGTGGTTTTGATAGATTTTTAGACAGGATGACTATCACATATATTGTCATATGTAACATATTTATAGAGTAGTAATTGAATTGGAAGTAATTGGGTTTTATTGGTGAGTTTAACTGAGTGGCAGTGAAGCGACTACAAAATTATTTGAAGAAAAAGAATGAGAAATGATTTGGAGGATACCGGATGGGGTTCTAGTTTTGTGGTGTACCTGTCACTAGTTTTAATGGCTATCAAAATTCTAGTGATTTGATATTTCCAGTTGAATGAATGTCGTTTGTGTTTTCTTGTCATTTCTTTGGGCAAAAAGACTGTGATCATGTTCAGCAGTATTTTTGATAGCTATTAAAATCCAGCTCCAGTCATAGTGGAAAGTTTGGTGTTTGCATGAATATAACCACAAATGGCCCATATCGTGAGTTAACTGGATTAACACGGAAGCTTACGTCCAAAGAGAACGATTCATAGCAATGCCAGTGTGGTGATGGGCATACTGAAATTTTTTATTTTTAACAAATCAATCAAAATGAAAGCTTCAAATGTAATTTGATTTTTAACTCCCGTGGATCAGTTTAAAAGTGTGATCATGCTATAGCATCAGTGATTTTCATCTTATAAATCAAGGCTGCAAACAGGAGTATTGCCTTTTTGTTGATTCAAAAAATAGGTCTTGTAAGAAATCCTCCTGAGTTTTTCAATACTACGCCATCGTGTCATATCCCTGCAGCTGTCCTAACCCTCGGATATAAGTTGCATTGAGATTTACTGCACAGTCAACTTAAGTCCACCCTCTAAAGCAAGCCATCTTCAGGGCTCCGCTGGCACTTGAAACCGCTTAAAAGCTGAACAATGGCTGACAAATTCCTATACTCAGTGAATGTACTGTATAACTGTTTTTAAATGATAGGATGAGCTAATAATCTAGTCACCTTTTGTTATTGGTCCTTGTTTTATGTCTAAGGTATTTTTTGTATACAAAAGTTTACATTTTTATGTATATTTTTCTTGTATAAAATATGTAATATGTGTATAAACATTGTATGTAATACCTGTATATAGTGTGAGAAAATTTGATCTTTGTTTTTTGATGTATGAATAAAACTTGCTGTGTCGAACTCATGGTAGTGCTTATTAAACAGAATCCCAAACCAAATCTTCTTGCTATTATATGCTAGAACATCATTGGACCGTTAGACAAAATCCAGCCCTGGACCAAAGAACAGCATGTAATACCTACTTATGAGAAGCAAATGGCAATTTCTGTTATTCGGGATGGAAATTAATGGATACAAACATTTTCCTGCTCAGAAAAGAAAACCCACATAAAATGAACGTCTTATTTCCACTAGCACATTTAAAACAGCAGGCAAATCAAACTATCATTGTTTTATTTTTCTTAAAATCACTTGAAAGCTTGCAAGGAATTCAGTACCTTGGTATTTGATGACAAAAGCAAGAATTATGTACAAGACTATACACTCAGCAATGTTACAGAAAATTACATTGTTTGAAAATCAGTTAGATAGCATATGGTGTAATCCATTCGAGAGATAATACTGCACTTTACACTTATAAAAATATTGAATTTTGTTCCATAGAATATATCTGTGCTGAGAAACCTGACAGCCTAATTTATTGCCATACTCAAGAAAGTTCAGTCGCAAAGAGAAACAAAGACGAACCGTGATCTCGTTAAAATTACAGCTTACAGACTAAATGGAAAAGGTGCAAATATCAATAGTAAGAGAGGGGAAAGAAAAAAAAAAGAAAAGAAGGGAAGCACTTTGTGGTAAACAGACAGGCTGATCAACAGGACAGAGTTTGAATGTGAGCGCAGATTTCTGCCTCTATTAACATGCCAGCTATGGGTTTTGGAGACAGAACGACTTGAACATTAAACCAGGAATGAACAGCTTCACCTGCAGAAAATTCCGTTTCTTTTAGTCTTTCAGTAATTGTTTCTTCGAGCATGTTAATAGCCTCATCATTATCCAGGCTTTTTTAGAGAATGTAACAAAGAGGTCTGTTCTGTTTCTAAATGTACAATCCCAAACTAGTTGTGAGATTAAACTTGAGTTTAAATTCAACTCGGTAGAATTGTATGTCGTATTATAAGCATATTCTAATTTTATTATAACTAAGACGATAACTAAGCAAAAGTGACTTTCCACCTGAGTACATGAAACAGACTTCACTCCTCATTGTACTCTCTGAACATGCTTTTAGCGGTTTCATGGTCAGGGTCATTGTCTTGTTCATCCATGGCTTCTAAATCCCAGTGTCCAACTTCCTCAGACATTACAGCTGGGTATTAGAAATGCTCTACTGCGATTAAACTGTTAAAATCTCCAGTCTTGAAGAAAAGCTTGACATTTCCCAAACTGTATTTAGAACACAAAGTGTGCAATTTAAAAGCACTAAAATTCAAATTTTAGTAATGTTAGCATAAAGCCTTTTAAAATCAATTTAAACAGTTGGATTTCAGGATTTGAAACACTTGCCACACACATGCATACGCATCATGCTTGTGATAGCATCCACGTCCAAAAAGTTAGAAAAGAGATTTATCTAGAATTGCTTTGCGCTCAGATTCCCATGCTATGTTTAAGCTACGGCTTTAATCGCTGGAGTAACATTTTAAAAACTGGTGAATAAATGCATAATTGCCCAGTTACAGGTTAAAACAAGATTGAGGGTTAGCTCAAGTGCAGTTCTACCACAACACATTTGTTAATGCTAGCTTTTCACTACAGATACTAAATGTACGTGAGCGACGAACAGATTTAAAACGCACCAGTGAGATGTGTATTAACACACTAAACTTCATGGACGTCATAGATGGTGCTCACACTCACAGCAGTCCTATATGGATGAGGTGAAATGCACACTGTACAAGTCTCATGCTTATGTCTTATGGCTAATTCATGTATCATAAGAAGGCAGTTATCTAAGTGCAATTCGAGCTGTTGGTACGCCCTGTACCGTTTCAATTTCCAGGAAGACGTGAGGATTTAGCGGCATATGACAAGTTTACAGCAAATCAAAAGGACTAGAGTTTGGTGAAATAGTCTGGAGCTTTTAAAGAGAAAGAGAGGAAAAAAAAAAAGCATTATACAGCATTATTTTTCCATGACTGAAATGATCAGAAAAAAAAATGGGCTTGGAACTTTTATAAATATATTTGCTAAGTGTTGGACTCGAGAACTGAGGGCAGATGGAAACATTAGGAGAGTATGAATGGCACTGTGAAGGTAGAGAAGAACAAAGGTATGTGATAATGGATCCGATGGCAGCGTTCAGTTCAATCCATGAAAAAATTTAATCAAATGATTAAAAAAAAAAAAAAAGCAAACTAAAAGACAAGGCAATCTCAGTGATGGCCAGTGTACATATATACCTTCATGAACAGTATCTACAGGAGCAGTTGGCCATTTTTAACACAGTGTTTTCATTAGCGTACCTCCATAACATGTTTGTAAGCCTATGTACACACACACATTTACACACCCAGCTGAGCATGCTCAGTCTGCGTCTCAGAACACTCGTTACTGAGAGCAGGATACCTGAGTTTAAAAAAAAAAAAAAAAAACAGGGAAAAAAAGAAAAAGGATCATCACAACTTCACTGCTGGGACCATACAGCACTGATTCACACACACACACACACACACTCATTCACACACACTAAATATCTCAAATACTGCACATTCAATGACTGGTTTGCACCAACTATCCAAGTTCTGACGAAACTGACTGCCTACTTTACTGAGCTTGGAATAAATGCACCATAGTGTAAGACTTAAACTAGTGAAGGGACAAGTGTAAAACAGGGTAAAACTAAAACTGACCAGCTAATAACTACTGAACAAAAAAACAGTAATAAAAATAATAATAAAATACTCATATACAGCTACCATATAATAACTACTCCTTGCATTTCACCTAAACTCTGACGTACATTCACTACTGAAATGTTAACTAGCCATCTCTCTTAGCTAGAGGGTGAAAGGGATTAATGAATCAGTGTAACTGACAACATGACAAATGATTTCTTTTCATGTTGCAACTGAATCTTCACTCGCTAGATGGTTAAGAATAAAACTGTCATTAAGACGCAAATTGCTTTACACATGCAGTTTGGGAAGAACCTGCACATGGCTGGTGCAACCGCCTGCTGCTCTGCCCCTGTGTGTGCGGAATAAGGTGCACTGCTCTCAGAAGGGGTGTGTCTGAGTCTGAGTCTGAGTCTGAGTCTGAGTCGGAGTCTAAGCCCAGCCTGGCCTTCACAACACTACCCATTCACCTGATATGTAAACCCAAAAAATAAAAAAATAAAAATAATAAAAAAAAAAATAAGTGTGCTAGGTACAGGCTGAGTGAGTGTGAGTGAGTGCGTGTGTGTGTGTGTGCGTGTGTGTGCGCGTGTGTGTGTGTGTGAGAGAGAGAGAGAGAGGCTGCACTAGGAGGCAAAGAGAGGAGAATCCACAGCAAGCAGTCAGTGAGATGAGGCCCGGGGTATCGCAAACCTGCCAGACAAAACATACCTGTGGTTAGTCAGAAAGACATGAAGAGAGGAAGGTCTAATCCTAAATACCTTTATTACTATGAATGGCCAGACCTCAAGCGTTCCCTAGAGCAAGGGTGACATTACACTTGGCATTCTACGGTTCAGATGTAGACCCAGACCTGAGTACTGTAGTAGAACTGATCAATGTATTTTTTTAATGACTGCAATTAAGAAGCTTTGTAATTAAGAGGCTCTAATTTAATGTAAACCTTGTTGAGCTCAACAATTAACTCTATAAAATGACTTTGACAGAAATCTTTGGAGGTGCTGGAGAACTTTAATCTATAAACCATACCTCTGCAGTCTCTGTACTAGCTCTGTGACCATGGAGTCCGAGATGCCTGGGCATGCCTCTTCTGCCAGGAATATGGCCTCCCTCAGCTCCTCCACTGCCTCTGGCTTTCCATTACTCGCCTCACCCTTCTGCTTCAGCTGGAGGTGCAAGAGAGAGCAGCAACTGGTAAACTGTTAAATCTCATGTGGTACTCAGCCGCAGCAGGCCTTGTACTCAAACTGTTTACCTGACCGACATACACAAGCCAAGAGAAGACTGCTGCTTTGCACTGCACAGCAATACGTCAGCCTATTATTATCATTACAGCAGCACTGGCTTGTGTTTTTATTTATACGCACAGCTCCGTGTTTTGAGTCAATGCATGAAAGCAGATGATGCTGATGGAGCCTGCTATGGGTGATTTTTTTTTTTAAATACACTAAAAAATGTTCAGTAATATAACTAGAGTAGCCCAAGTTTAATAGGTGCATTGTAAATAAATGTGTGATTGATTTCTTACTTCTGCAAACAACGGAGATATAATGGTTGACAAGCTCTGGGACAGAGGCCTTTGTGCACTGCTCTGTACCTGTGGGGAAGGG
>CM074949.1:16387952-16415022 GCA_037577455.1 Pangasius macronema
CAAACAACGGAGATATAATGGTTGACAAGCTCTGGGACAGAGGCCTTTGTGCACTGCTCTGTACCTGTGGGGAAGGGTGGGAGAGAGAGAGAGAGAGAGAGAGAGAATTATACATACTTATATCAGCATTGATTTCTGACAAAGATGCTGTATGTGGAGGTTTACAATCTACACATGAACGTAGGCTTTGGTCAGTCATGGGGATTTAAAGAACAAACTAACGCTATAGCATCTTTGCACAAAGACGTAAAAAAATCAGCTAGTATTCTATCAGAGACAATGTAATACCTCACACCTCAAATGAACACAAAGGGAACCACTACTGCAGTCATTAATCTGACATTGTTTTGATTCAGTAATTTCAAGAAAGTTTTAGAATAAACACTGTTGGAATAATGGCATTTCCTGACTGTACATAGGAATGACCCACATATTTCTGGGCCCAGTACAAAAAGCATTCTCTGCACTCCCTCCCAATGTCTTGAAAATGCTTATTAATTTTTAGGACAGATTCTCCAAGTGCCTGAACACTTAAGCACACTGAGCCCCTACACCTAATGGACCCCTGTGCACATGTATAAGGCTGACAGTTTCTCTCTCGCCTTCACCTCGCTGTGGCCCAGCGCCGATGACTGCATGATTCCATTTTGGATTTTTTGGGGGTCTTTTTCTCTGATGGTAAAGATCCACTCATCATTAGGGCTCAGCAAGGGTGGACTCCGGACAGGTAGGACAAGTGACCTATCTCTGTGTCTCTGACTAAAGTTGACCTTAACCCAAAAAAAAAAAAAAAGGCAGAAGAGTACAATGAAGTTCATAGGCATGATTAATTTAAGCAATCTAAATTGGATTAATCCAATCTGTAAAGTTTAGGAAATTCTGATAATGCCAAGCATGGCATGTTACCTGAAAAAAAAATTATGATCATGTAGACAATAACTTAACCAGTTAAAATTGAACCAGGTGTATCGAATCAGCATGCTATTCTACTCATTTTGAATACACATATGTAGTTTGTGTACCTTTGTTCAATATTGGTTTGAACCAATGTGTACCAAGATGTGGGAAGTAAAGGAGGAGGGGAAAAAAAAGTAACTCAGCCTGTGCTTACGAGTCAGACTCGTCGGAGCTGGAATCGTCTCGACTCTGCTCAGACTTCCACCTCTTGTACCGGTCAATGAGCTCTGTGAGGTACGAGGTCTTTTTAGCGTAACGTACAATAAGCTTATGTTTCAGCAGCTCTTTGGCTGTAGGTCTCTGCAGAGAGATAGATACAACATTGGCATCCAGCTAAAAAAAAGTACAACTCCAGAGAATGATATACCTTAAGTCCTATAAGTATGAGTTAAAGCTTTTGAATAAAATGGCAGTTTAGAAACAACATAGTTTTGCTCATGTGGATGTAACAGTATTGAAGTATTGAATGCTTACAAAGCCTGGATCCTTGTTGAGACAGGCTTCTACAAACTCTTTTAGCGGTTTGCTGTAGTTTCCTTCCAGAGTTGGCGGGTTGTTCTTTGGGATGAGGAATAACACCTTCATGGGGTGCAGTTCAGAGTGGGGAGGCTCTCCCTACCGGTTGAGATAGCGTCAATATGGGTTGCTGGTCTATAGACGGACTTTGTGTGTTCGCGTCGTGTCAAGTGGTTGTTGCACGTGCATGCCTGCTTTTACTCTAATACATGAACTCTTTCGGGGCATATGGCCTAATGGTCTGAGAGTCGGACTTGTAACCCGAAGGTTGTGGGTTCGAGTCTCGGGTGCGGCAGGGATTGTAGTTGGGGGAGTGAATGACCAGCGCTCTCTGCCACCCTCAATACCACGACTGAGGTGAGACCCCGGCTCCCTGGGGGTGTGTTCACGGGTGCATGTGCACTTATATGGGTCAAATGCAGAGCACAAATTCCGAGTATGGAATACACCATACTTGGCCACAAAGTCACTTCACTTCAAGTCATGAGAAAGGACACTGAACAAGGATCAAACAAGACTGGTGCATGTGGATGATTAAATGTGATGTACACTGGGGGGCAGTTCAAAGCTCACACCTCCTTGGCTGACATGGTCCATATCAACTTGTAAAATGTCAGAGACTTCACAGCTACACTGGAACATATATTTATCATCATCGAGTGGCAGGGAGCGGTCACACAAACGCAAGCTCTTCTTACCTTCTCTGTAAAAACTGCTCATTCGTCATAATTTGTGTCTCAAATCTCATACTATGACCATAAATAAAAATATATGTATTTACTCTGTCCTAATCAAGTATGGTATTCTACCCATTTTGCATACACATAAATCTCATCTGTGTTCCTTTGTCACCCGACATCCCACCCTAAAAGACTTAACCAGACTTAGTAATCAAGGCAAGATGAAGCACTAGTTTTATTTAAAAAGTGGGTGTGAGGGGGTAATGTATTACTTGTGGACATTACTACCATGTGATAGCTGTTGTGTTGTTTAGCAGAACTAAAGAGTAATCTCCGCACACAAAATCTCCGTTGCCAAAAGATACTACAAACATTCAACCACTCATTCTTGAGATACTGTGCTAACCAGAATCTCAGATTAACGGACAGAAGGACGGTCAGACAGACGGCAAAAATTGTAGACAGCCACAAAATAGGTCTCAAGTTCCTGACAAACCAAAAACATAATGCACCACCTAGTGGTGGAGGCATAAACAGTCACGGTGCAATTCAAAACAATTCAAAGCTGCAGACTGTTTACAGTGAAATTCAAACAGCAACACTGACATAGAATACTGTGGAATATATAAGGTGTACTTTCAGACCTTCTCTTTGTGTCCTGAGAGTTTAGTTTCATTTATGAAGGAAGGAATTATCAACGTCTTATTTTTTTTACAAGTCTCTTACTTGATGTCACATGATCCACTAAGTCATCTCTTACATGAAATGAGTGAATTACACAAGACTTCATTCTGTTCATAGACTGTTCAGAACAATAAGGAAGTTTAGTGCGAGTCACCACAGTAACGAAGTTTGGACATCATCTGAATTTAGAGGCACTGTGTCTTTGTCACACATACTGAAACAAGGAAATTGTATAACATTTCTGAAGAGATAAAGAAAGGCATATCTGATCACCTGGCTTTCCGTCACACTGTATCAGTACACACTCAAAATGGCATTAACATTCCTGCATCTGCATGTTAGCTGGATTTGATCATGGGTTGTGATGGGTTCTGACCTTTGAATCGTAGGCTGACTGTTTTATGACCTCGGGTGCCATCCAGAATGGAGTGCCCACAAACGTGTTCCTCTTGATCTGAGTGTCTGTAAGCTGGCCTGCCACGCCGAAGTCAGCCAGCTTCACGTCACCCTGCTCTGACAGCAGCACGTTAGCAGCTGTGGAGGTACGTACACCCTCGTTAAGCTTTGAGGTGAATTTCCATGGCAGAACTGATAACGCAGTTTTATTCACAATACACAATTTCAAGATGGAATATATTCACAGCATTATTAAGGTACCTTTAATGTCTCTGTGAATTTTCTTTTCTGAATGCAAGTACTCGAGCCCCTTGAGAATTTCCCTCAGTATAGTAGCGATCTGGTACTCGTCCAGTGGCCCTGGCTCCAGCTGTGACAGAGGGGACAGTGTGAGGGACGCTACGTGTATAGGCACTCTGGTATACTCTGTATGACTGCTCATTATGAACAGAGATAAAATGGTCATGATCAGTTTTACATACTACTCACCAAATCTAATGCTGATCCTCCTCCTAAATACTCCATTATGATCCATAACTTTGTTCCCTGAAACAGAAAGAGCAAGAGAACAACAGGCATTGGGACATTATGTTACAACTCAGAAGCTGCTATGCCACACGCAGACAATAACCTAAACCCACCAGTCTCGAGTTTACTAGACACTGGTCCTGGTATACCAACTCAATACTTCTTGTTCACTCTCTGTAAGATTCCGTCCTCCCTCCAGCTAGACAAAACAGAGAAATATGGCAAAGAATCGGCAGTTTAACAACTTCCCACATCTTCATGGTAAGGAATTATGCTTAACTATGGATTTCATATGCTACATGCTCTTAATAGGATAAAAATTAAATCCTTGCTGCATACTGCTGCCAGTGACCACAGAGTTCAGACAGGAAATGAAAAAGCAGCCTCTGAGAGGAAATGATATGCAACAATGAAAGGCAGAAAAAGAAAGCAAGCTTGTTCTAGACAGATGTAAAGGTGTGTCAGATTATCAGAGGCAGAAATGTGCCATGGCTTTTCTTTTAATCAGAGGGGGAAGCTGTCTGTACCTCTGTGTGGAGGCAGGTGGATACAATAATAATGATAAATAGGATGTTACCACTTGTCTTAAAGTGAACCTGAATAGAAAATATCCACTGCATACTGTTTTGTAGCCATGTTTAAGAGGTAAGCGCACTCACACACTCCTCTATTAGGAACACCTTTACACATTCATGAAATTATCTAATCAGCCAATCATGTGGCAGCAGCACAATGCATACAATCATGCAGATGCAGGTTCAGAGCTTCAGTTAATGTTAATGTTCACATCAAACAGCAGAATGGGGGGAATGTAAGTGACTTTGACCGTGGCAGGGTTGCTGGTGCCAGATGGGCTTGTTTAAGCATTTCACAATGGTAATGTTTTCAAATCTCATTATCACCCACTTTTAAAGGAATTCTGACCAATCCTGCCCACTTCTGCTGTTATTATAGTTTGTTAGTTAGTTATTATAGTGGTATTTTCTGACTAACTTAGTTGGTTCTATTCCTCCTTGCCCGGTTCAGAATGAAGCATTTACTAAAGCAGAATGAATGAAAGCAGTAAATGTGTCGCACTGCACTGTGCAAGCACCCTATACACTCTCAAAGTGGTCTTTCTTTATCCCGCAAGCTTCATATCTGACTGCTCGCTCGCACCTGCAAAATAATAAAAAACTGCCCACTTCCATGACTTTTTTGACAGGGCGGGAGGTGAGCATCCAGTCCTCCACAACTGACTTTAGGCTAGCATCTACTTTGGCATGTTTGTTTTGGAATGTCCATTTTTCCATAAAATGTCCATTTTTCCATAGACCAAATAAGCAGTTTCACTCAGAAATGTGACATCACAGAAGAAAAATGTGTTTGACTTTCCATTTCACATTGTCTTTAAATAGCAGCTTTAAAACATAATCTGTTTACACAGAAAATAACAGTGGTTATATCATCTGAGAGAATAGAGATAGCGCCTGTTCTGACAGACTTCAGTATACATCTGCAAGATTGTCTTCAAAAACAACTTCTGGAAAACAACTAAATTTGGGAAAAAAACAGATCATTATCATATTTATCAGCTTATCATACTTACAGCAATGCTGAGAGCAACTATGATTTACAACCAAAAAGAAAACCAATGACAATCATATCTGGGCTTTTTCTTAAGCATGTGTGTGTGTGTGTGTGTGTGTGTGTGTGTGTGTGTGTGTGGACATAGCTTGACTGACCGTCAGCCAAGTCACGCAGGGAATGATTTGCTGAAAGAGCTTTGCTCTTCAGTCTAAAATAAGCTGTTGATGTTTGTAGATATCCCCACACAAGAAAGTGTGAACACACACTGTCCCGTTTCCAGCTACATCTGCATCATTCTAAACTTTTCTCTGACCACATTTCTATCTGACGTATCCCTCTTCAGTGTCCATCCAGAAGTACAAGTCTTTCTGTTGGGCGTATGGTTTACAGTCTAGCATTTGCCATGCTGTCTTCAGGATAAGAGAACTTTTAAAATCAAACTCAATCAAAAAGAACACTCAGTTAAACTTTGGGCTATCCTGTAGTATCTATAAAATAGTACATGATGGTAACATAAAGCAAGACAATCAGCCTCAATATTTTTCCATTCAGGCCAGTATAAGACACACATCATCTCACATTGTGCATAGGTATGCTTTGACTAGTGGTGGTGATGATGATGATGATGAGGATGATGCACTTACCTTCAGATATGACCCATAATACTTTGTAACAAAGGGGCTGTCACATTGGCTCAGCACTGTGATCTCCTGCTGAATGTCCTCGATCTCGTCTTCTGCTTCCTCCAGATCAATGATCTTAATGGCCACGACCTTCTGTGTACGATTGTCGATTCCTTTAAACACCTCTCCAAATGAGCCTTTCCCGATCTTCTCCAGCTTAGTGAACAGCTCTTCTGGGTCGGTTTTAATATTCTAAACAAAGAAAGAAAGCAACATTAGGACATGGTTAGCTTTAATTACACAAGCTTTTGCTAATTCCTCGATAACCAAATCCATGTCTTGTTTTGGGTCTAAGGTTGTACACCCCGGATTCCACCTTGCAATGCACGTCAAGCTGTATATAAACTTGAGAAACTTTTTGTAGTCAGCATTCTAGACACATGTGACATGAAACTAAAATACATGAAAATGACAGCTCAGTTAAACCCAGTGAAAACTTATAGAGTAACTCCACCAGGCTTTTTCCCTTGTCATGGTCCTATAGAAAGACATGTTCTTTACATGCCAGTAGAACATGAAGTCTTTCCCATCTCAACTATTCGACAAAAGCAGTGAGGCCTTCAACTGCAGGAGGCTGATAAGGACTTTATAAAGCCTAATGTGTTTGTGCCCATGACCAAACTTCACAGCAGCAAAGTCTTTGTGCTGTATAACAGCCTGTGTTGCCTCTATTGTGTCTTTACTTTCACTAGACATGTTGTGTTTAAACATAAGGTAATGGAGTTAAAGAAGTGAAAATCTTTATAACTACCTCTTTTTGCATAGATGCTCCTATCAAACATGATTTATACCCACTACACTTACCAATAAACTTTAGTTTATTATGTACAATGGAAACGCATTAATAATAACTCGCTGGACTAAAGAAATTGCGTAGTATATATTTACTTATTCATAGTAAGAAAGCACTGAAATGAAGTTCCACATTCCAGGGAATGAACGAGCCTCTGGTAGTGAAAACTGAGGAGTTTGAGCTGCACAAAACACAAAGATAATGGCACTGTTCACAGAGGGATCACTTTCCATTGTTTTCTGGTATATGTTAAAATTGTTAAAAAGGAAATTTACTAGACACTCAATGGCAAAGCAGTTAGCTACTCATGGGTTCTGTGTGGCGCGCTATGGGAAAGAAAGCAAACAAGCAACTGAAGTGGAATTTAAAAAAAACAAACGAAAAAACAGCCTTAAAAAGATCAGAAACCTATTTCACATTTGCAACAGGCCAAAAGTGACCAAAAAAAAAACTCCAGTTATATTTGTAGTAGTTCACTACTCCTGAGTTATAGTATACCGGTAAACTCCCATTACAACTTGGCCTCTAACGCTATATATTGATAAAAGCCTGTGACAAAGTACAAAAGCAGACGTCATAGTGCTTCGCTCACATTGAGCCCTCACTAATTGTTTCAAAATACATCAGGAAAGGAACATTCGTTTGGTTTCAAGTTAAAAATGATCCGAATCAAAAATAATGCTGGGATTTCAGGACATTTTTCATGAAATTAAATTGGAGTTGCTTTGTACATACAGAGCCACAGTATGTGTTTCCTCACACCTTCAGTTACAGGTCAGGGACCCGACTAATGGCACACAACACGGTCTCAAGAGTGTTTACACATATTATACTTCTTTTATTCATGTGGCCAAAACATAACCAGGCATGTATTCGAACAGTAACAGTACAAAGGCGTGAACAGGATTAATTATCTGTAGGCCAGATAAATAAGATTTGATATACAAGAGTCAGACCACACAAAAAAGCCTGGAACATCTCTGTCACACAAACCAAACTCTCTTACCACTCCCACTTACAAGTCATTAACATGCCTCTAACAACGCTAGGAAAGTAAAAAAACAAAAAAAAAAAGAAAGAAAGAAAGAAAAAGAAATCAGTTTGTTACGACAAAGAGCAGAGATTTACCTGTTGCCAGACAGACTCCATTTGAGCTCTTTCCTTTCTGAACATTACTCACACTGGTAATGTGTGAGGTGGAGACACTTTATGACAGTAAACCGGGGCGTTGATCACACACACTTATCAAGCATGTACGAGTGCACTATCTTATGGAATGGTGTTAAAGGGCCCAGCGGCGCCCTACACAGCTAATCGCAAGGAAGGTGTAAGATTTACAGCCACAATCTGGCAACAAGCTTTTATTTCAACAGTCCTGAGCTCGGGTTCTCTTAATCTGGACATGTTTCATGCAGATTGTTCAGCGAGTTGCCTGAATGCGTTCTGACTATAGACAGGTAACGATGACTTTACAGACGTTTTTGATGATTTTTTTTTACAGCCAGGCATTTGGATATTACTGTGTGTGCTGTAACGTGGGAAAACCTGTTGAATGTTGCTGTGGCTGAATTCTGGAAATCAGTCAAAAGGTTTTGATTAAAATTGAATTTTTCTGCCTATAATATACTCTGATATCTAGACATCAGAGACATCGGACATCAAAATAAGCATATTTTAATGTGGAAATGTTTTATTTAGGCTACCTTTTAATCTCAGCTTGGCTGTCTGCCTGCAAATCCCACACTGGTTATGGATCCAGTTTACAAACGTGGTAGATAAAATAGTCAGTCTGCTTAAAGATGTCTAAAACCCTGCGAGCTAAGTGTGATGTCATCGCACAGTGAATGTCTTCTGTCAATTAAGTAATCAAGTCTTCTGTCACAGCCTTCTGTTCAAATCTTTAACCACTGAACCACCTTCTTAGGTTATAAATGTAGCGTTAGACAGGACACCTTTAAGCAGAAATCTTTAAATGTGAATATCCTTTTTTTTTTCAGTTTTGGGGATAACCAGAACTACAAGTTTACTTGTGATTGGTCGATTTTCATAAGTCCATTCGTTTATTACCCAGCATACAGAGTGAACTGCATTCATGTTTATGACAGCAAGTCTGCCTATTATATCATTTCCCTTTAAAACAGAAAGCACTTTTAATGATAAGAGAGAAACTGCGACTAACTTTACAGCCACAATAAACAAATACAAATTTGAATTTCTGGGTAAGATCATACATAACCATTTTAGGAATACTGAGACATGCCAGCAGAGATAATGACGAATTCAAAACAGCAGTCTAAAACCTGTCACAGCACCAGAACGGACAGCCAGGTGATGACTGAGTTGTGTGACTGAGACAAAAGACAGGAAGGAAAGTGCTGCTGTGATGGTAACCCACATAATGTTTACTCAGTCAGCTGCTTGTGCTTGAGTTTTGACCTCAAAGGCCTATCTGATCCGACACCAGACCTGCAGAGCCATACCACAACCATTACTGACATAGTTTCTAATGCCAGGTAAGCTCAGACTCTCATCACGACATCGACAGACTGTCATACGACAAGACATGACATATTCTCAGGGCTCAGACACAACTCAGGATGTTCCACGTCTGAATAGTAATGATGTCACTGTTACGCATCAAGTGTGACTACTTTATGTAATAACACATAAATCGGAGCTGCTGATCGTAAATCATATGACTTACGTGAGACTGTGTTCCTCTTAGGATGCTGACTGCAGAGAGAACAGGGCTGTGTGAATGAACCCACACAATAAAAGACTAAAGCCAAGACTCGGCCCTGCTGTAGGTATACAGATGAAAACATGCTGAGCTGGAAACATTTCTGACAAACATGTGGTGTTGCTTTCATACTAGGAAATACAGCATTGTCACTAAACTAAACACATTCTGACTAAAAAGTGTAACCCCAATGACCTACTTGTCCTGGGCGAAAGGGCATCCCTGCCACAGAACACAGACAACTAATAAGAAGGAACAAATGTCACTGCTTTCCCCACAGCCATTAACACACCACTCTACAGTCGAGACAGTCCTGGAAATTCTCTACTGATAAACCTCTCACCACTACCTGTCAAAATAAAGCGCTTTCTAAGGGAAACCTAAAACTAACCTCATCTCACATTTTTCCTCAAACATTGTAAAGGAATGTTACGTTTGTCTACACTCGGATAGGATCAAAATAAATGAGGATCAAATTTTAGACTGTTGTTAATCATTTCATTGTTGTTTGTATTCGAGTTTTCAAATCGTGTCAGAAGCTTCCAACGTGGGAATCCTCAGAGACAGAAATAAAACTAGGCCCTGTTTCTGTTTATCTGTCACAATCTCTTGCTATGTTCTCACTCACTTCCAGTAGCCACTAATCCTGGTCAGGGTCACGGTGGAACCGGAGCGTATCCCAGGAACACTGTGCGTGAGGCAGGGATACACCCAGGACGGGACGCAAGGAAACTTACCATGTCGCAAAAGAAGAAGAAGAAAAAAAAAAACAAACAAACATGGTCACATCCTAGTCACTAGACAGAAGATGATGGGACTAAGAATTGATTCAGCAGTGTTCAGTCCCCCTTGTGTGACTGTGTAAAAGGGGTCAAAGTAGGTTTCATTCCTGATGGTCCAGCTACATGAGATATCAGACAAGGATATGCAACTTCACTACCAACAATGCTATTCCTTTAACCCAGAGTTTCTCTAAACCAGGGGTCTTCAATCTTATCAGCAAAGTGTCAGGTGTGCCTGCAGGCTGTCATTACAGCCTAACTGGACACACATTTGATGGCTGTTTGGAGGCTATGGACTGATTAAACAAGTGAAACCAGGTGTGGCACTTGCTTGGTTGGAATGCAAGCCTGCAGCCATACCCCTACTCATACCCCTGCCCTAAATAAGCTCCAGTATAATCACTTTCTATGGAGGATGAAACAGTTCAGTAATCAAACTGAAGACAGAACCGTGGCAACTATTACTTCCGGTGTTGTTTAGTGTCTTGTGGCGCACAGGAAACTCCCCAGGAAACTGAACAAGTATCAAGTAGATTGATAGATAGAAGTAGATCAACCTGCTTCTGTATACCTTGTGTTTATTACAAAATCAGAAGTTACTGCAAAATCCGTGGAAAAGTAATAACATTTTCAAAATGTCTTGGTGGCAGAACAAACTCCCTCCCAAGGTTACCAATCATGTAGCAGGTGAATTTGTCCAAACCCCAAAAGAGGCTCAAGTGAAACATTTACCAGACAGCACACACACTCCATTCTGTGGTGTTTAGCAATGCTGTCATTTCAAAACACAAGCTCTCTGTGACAGTATGGTTCATTTGTGCTGTAAGCTGCTGTTGAGTGAGGAATAGGTCGCTGAGAGCCACAGCTAGCGTTACCTGTATGCCTGGAAGTCCTCTCTGAACAGGAGAGTGGCGAGCCATGGCTTCTTATTCACACCAAGCCTCTCAGCCAAAACAACACCAAAATAAAAAATTTAAAACTCGAAGTGGACGTGACCACCACTGTGGTTATATCAGCTTGCTGGGTTTATCATAACACAAAAAAACAAATAAAACAGTCCAGTAACGTCCAGGCGACTGTAAAGCGGAAACGCTCCTTGTTCCAAGTTGAAGTCTGGTCAAATGCTGGCTAGCTAGCTTAGCTAAATCACCAGTTTTCTGTTATGATGGTAATTAAAGGTAATATCGCGGCGAGCAGCCAACTGCTGAAAGATTTCTCGTAGTTAATAAGGCAGACGCTGAGCGCTGACTCCGGAGCTGTGTGATTCGCTGTGCTAGCAACCGAGCTAGGCTCGATGCAGAAATTACACCTCGACCAGTCCGACATCCATAACAACGCTCTTCAGCACTTCTTCACTGAATAAAACGATTCCAGACACGAGGAACAGTGCTGAGATGATTAAGTGCAATAAACCGTCAGAGTCACTGCGCTGGAGAGGATTATGGTATTTTTGCCAACTGCCGCACAAGTTCGGTGGACGGACAGCAGGCTAGTTAGCTAACTTTCAACTTCCGCTTAGAACAGCTGCCAATATTGCACGGTTCCTTATAGTATCTGAAATCCGAAGTCTAACAAACGATAGGTTGGTGTCTACATTCAAAACGGCTAAAAGAACGCAAAAATTTCACCAAACACACTGAACTGATCTCGTCCTCCTCATTTTCCGCCGTAGCCTTCCGCCATATTGAAACCGCTGATTATATCAAGGCGGAGCCAAACGGGTCGCCAGGACCAATCGCCCTTCCGTCATAAGTTTTGACCACGCCCCTTGACGACAGCTCCAAAACCGTCTGACGACCGGTCCTTTGTCTGAATCCCAATTGGCTTCCGGAGCCTTATAGAAGCGCACTAAATAAGGTATAGAATTGTAGCTTTTGCACCCTAGTAAGTGTACTACATTTAAAATTCAACCCTGGCCCGCGCTGCCTAAGTGGGCGTTGTCTCTCTGGCGCATGCGCTTGCCTTTGAAGTAGGTCTAGTTTGCGCTCTTCAAAACAGAAATGGATTGTGGTTCATTGCTGAAGTGCGGGTTAACTGAAATAACTTCACATATTAAAACCTCTCAGGTGTACGTTAATATATTTAGAGGCGTGTTTGATAATTGTGAATTTGTAGCTCAGTGGATTTTGTTATAAGCATGTTAAAAACAACAGTCATCATCCTTTAGCTTGGCTGTCCTGTATATGGTGGGCCACTAACTTTAAACTGCACATGTAGAACTGGCACAAACCTAAAGCTCATTCACTGCTTAGTGTTTGTTCACAATTTAACCCACATTTGATGAGTTTTTGTCTTTTACTTTTGCCTGTGCACTGTTCAGGCTACAGTACATAAACATGAAAGTCAAATGTACAGTATATAGACTCAGTGGTCATTTTATTAGAAACACATATAAACCTGCTCATTGATGCAATTATCCAACCAGCCAATCATGTGGCAGCATGCTCAGCGCATACAGTCATGTGATACAGTTCAAGCTCTTCAGTTTATGTTTACATCAAACATCAGTATGGGGGAAAATGTGATCTCAGTGTGTATTTCAGAAACTGGTGATCTCTTGGGATTTTCATGCACAACAGTGTCTAGAGTTCATGCACAATTATGTGTGTAAGAGAGATCAGAGGAGAATGGCCAGATAGTTTCGAGCTGACAGGAAGGCTACAGTAACTAAAATTACCACTCTTTACTTTTTATCGAACCTTGGGGCAGCTGGGCTACAACAGCAGAAGACCACGTTGGGTTCTACTCCTGTCAGCCGAAAACAGGCTATAGTGGGCACAGGCTCACCAAAACTGGACAGTTGAAGATTGGAAAAACGTGGCCTGGTCTCAAGAAATCTAGATTTCTGCTGCGACATGCAGATGGTAGGGTCAGAATCCATGGACACAGCCTGCTGGTGGTGGTAATGGTGTGGAAAATGTTTTCTTGGCACACATGGAGCCTTGACCATGACAATGAGTTCAGTGTACCTCAATGGCCTCCCAAGTCACCAGCTCTGAATCCAGTACTGCACACTTGGGATGTGGTAGAAGGGGGCAGCGCAAACTATGTGATGCAATCCTGTCAGCCAGGTAATGTTAAACTAATGTTCTCAATACCTTGTGGAATCCTGGCCATTAAGAATTGAGTCAGTTCTGAGGGCAAATGGGGTTGTACCCAGTATTAGTATGCTGTTTCTAATAAAGTGGCCAGTGAGTTTATCCATGAAAATTGATTAAAGGCTCATTTATGCATCTCTGCAAATGGGACACATTTATTGTTGCTCTTCTAGAGATTCATTAAGCAGGTTCTGGACTTAAATGACTGTTACGATGAGCAGTGTAAATGATTAACAGTGTAAATTAGTTCACTTGTTGAACTGTATCCATAAAACAGATGCTTAGTGTATTTAACTTTTAGAAACAACTGTAAAAACCTAAATATATGCTAGCTTGTGCCATTACGGTAATTGTGATATAGGTTTTTTCCCACAGTTTTCACAGGGTTTTCTACAGTTTAACAAATTGGTATATATATATATATACACACACATACATTTATAAGATACATTAGTCTTTATATAATAATATTGCTTCACAGTTCACCATACTTTCATTTTGGTTGTTCACTTTGAGCAGCTCTATCTATAAACTTTTTCTTCTGAATCTATGCACATGATATTTATTTCTGACACTCATAATGTCTGTAAGCACACTGGTACATGTTTAAAGATATCAGAAATTGACACCTGTTAGTCTTTGGATGGTACATGGTGGGTTAAATAATAATTTAATCAGATTTTAGTCATTTTGGCTTCATCGTCTTGGTTTTGCAATGTCTTATGTGTTTCCATCTCTATAGCTTTATTTTCTTTCGCTTCTTTCTCATCTGGTTCCAGCTCTTTGTTTTGCTTGAACTTGGCTTCAATCTCAGCAGGGTCGATGTAGGTGTAGAAATAAGCCATTATTGAAAAGATTACACACACTGCCACTAACAGAGAAGCAAACAGCACATACTCCGCCCACTGCAAAAGCAACACACAAAACACACACACACACAAATGCACACAGTGTTAAATAAATGGTCTTAAAAGTGAGAAACTAAATTATAAATTATAACTTGCAGCAGTTTTATGTTAAATATTATGTAGTTGTAATTTAATTGTTACAGTATTTATTTTACTGGATACAGTACCTTTTCAGGTAGCTTTGCCAACTCTGCCACAATCAGCACAATAAAGTTTCCCACAGCCACAGTGAGGAGCCAGCCGGCCTGCAGTACTGCCTTCATGTTGCTGGGGGCCTGTAGACCGAGGGAACTCATTCAGCTTATATTGGATAATGTTTTTTTACATCCAGATTAATCTAAAGCTACTGTGTCCCAATGGCTTCTTATAAGCACTATACAAATCAAAATGAATTGAATTTTCCACTGATATTGCTAGAATATGTGTTCTGTATATTTACATACTAGTGCCAAATGTTTTAATTCTAACCTCATTTGAACAGGTTTTATTTAGACACCTATATCTTTTCATGAATCCATTAATTTATTATTAAAAAAAAAAAAAATTAATAAGTTTTGGGTTATCTGCTGTTGTACCTGTGAGTACGAGAATTCCAGGCCGGTGACGGAGAACACCACTTCTCCAGCAGTGATGAGGAAATACTGAGGGATCTGAAGCGCCATGTGCACAGTATTGGGCTGAATATCTTCCACTCTCACTATAGAGCCACCACACTACACACAGACCAAAGATACACCAGTTAGTTCACACAAATTTGGTAGCACATAGCACACAATATGTTAATTTCATATTGATTTTAATAACCATCAGGACACATACATTAGATATTAGTAAGTAGTTAGCCCACTATATATTAATGAATTGTTCTGTCCAAAAACATTCATTTCTTACTATATAAAAAACACTGGGTTTACATAGTTATTTTTCTCAATCCTGTTGAAGTGGACATGAAAGGCATCTAGGCGAACGTGACCTCAGTGCTTCACGACTGGCCTTGATAGGCAACTTCATTTTCCTTCTGCACATTTTACCATCAGACCATTTGTTCACACGACAAGCTTTTTGTCTTAGAACTCAGACCCCAGCCGTGTAACTGGGCTGTGAATTACGGAGTATGTTCAAAATTGTTTAAAAACAGAACTGCAGTGAAATACCAGAAGTGTCTGGAAAAAGAAAAGCAATGAGGAGAGGGAACTCTGCATCAGAACCATTAAAAGAAACTTATGTTTCTTAGACCTACTTATGACTTAAGCAGTCAGCATAGCTAAAACACACGCATACACTACATACACTCTCTGGCCACTTTAATAGGAACATGTGTATACATGCTCATTCATGCAATTATCAGAATCTCCTTGAGAGAGAGACCAGAAGAGAATGGCTAGATTGGTTTGAGCTGACAGAAAATCTACAGTAACTCAAATAACCACTATTTACAACCATGGTGAGCAGAAAAACATCTCAGAATGCACAACATGAATCTTGATGTGGAATCTGAGGCTATACTGGGCACAGGTTCAACAAAACTGAATAGCTGGAGATTGAAAAAATGTTGCCTAATCTTTAGCCAAGCTTCAGGTGCCCAGTTTCATGAACCTGTCCCCACTGTAGATCCCTGTTACTGGCTGCCAGGAGTGGAACATGATGTGGTCTTCTGGTGTTGTTCTACTTCAAGTTTCAAGTTGCATCTACTTCAAGTTTCAGCATATTGTGCATTCTCAGATGCTTTTCTGCTCACCATAGTTGTAAAAAGTGGTTATTTGAGTTACTACAGCCAGCTGTCCTGTTAACTAGAACCTGTCTGGCCATTCTCCTCTGACCTCTCTTATCAACCAGGCGTCTCTGGCCACAGAACTGCTGCTCACTGTTTGTTTTTGCACCATTTTGTGTAAACTCTGTAGATGGTTGTGTATGAAAATTCCAGGAGATCAGCAGTTTTTTGAACCAATATTTGAACCAGCCTATCTGGCAGCAAAAATCATGCCATGGTCAAAGTCAATGAGTTCATATTTTTCCCAATTCTGATGTGAACATTAACTGAAGCTCTTGACCAGTAGTATCTGCATGATTTTATGCATTGCGCTGCTGTCTCGTGATTGGCTGTCTGTATCAGAACTCTCTATAGGTGGTCTGAGTATAGTTTGCTAGTGGGCTGTTTTAGAGGGGTCTGAGTTTTTTATTGTGTTCACACATGCACAAAAATGCTGAGTCATTGATCTGGGACCACTTGGAATGGTAAAAATGGACCAAGTGTGAAAACACCTATATCTGTGAGTCAAGCACAGGGTTTTCAGAGTCATTTAAGAATAACAAACTTGATTACACACATTCTCAGTCCAGCTCAGCGTGCTGGGGATAAGGAAGGTGTAAGCTCCTCCAAACCCAAACTGTGTCGAGAACTGACAAGATTGCCCACCGTCAGTGATGGTGAACGTCCGACTGATGGGAGAGAATACCCAGGATGAGATTACCTGTATTGTTAACATTAATATTTCTTATATAGATTTTCCAACATCAGAAATAATTGAATAGGTGAACTTACGACCCCTGTGCAAACAGTGTGTTGTTTGAAACATCTGATGGTTTGATGAGTGCAACATTTGAAACATTCAGTTCTGTAGTCATTCCATTTACAAATCTGTTAAAAAGTAAAAAGAAGCAACAGTTTATTAGAATTTAGTGGATTTTAATGGTTATTTACCACATGTTCATAACACAGTACATGAAAAAAATAATAGCACAGGGCACTATGGCAGTAAGCTATCACATTATATGTAATAGACAAAAAGTGATCCTACAGATAGCTAGAGGTTATGAATAACTTGACGTAATTTAAGACTCCACTGACCTGACTGCATTGTTGCCTTGCTCTGGTTTGGAGGTTAAATCTTTTGTCTGAGAGAGCAGAGATCATTTTATCACTTCATTTTAATTAATTTAGAGAGTCTCATAAATAAAAGGAAAACAATGACTTAATTCTTACCAGATACATTGCATTAGGATCAGAAGGAATGATGAGGGTCTGGCGCTGTCCCAAACTCAGGGTGAAGGTTTTATTGATTACAGGATTCGTGTTCAAAGAAACTGTAATATTTGGACTGTCATAAGTCATGTAGCCCTCACTGGCCTGTAGTGAACATAAAGAGAAGGCTGTCAGTCTGTTTTATACACTACATAGCCAAAAGTATGTGGACACCTCACCATCACACCCATATATGGGTGTTTTCCAAACTCTTACCTTAAAGTTGTAAGCACACGACTGCATAGGATTTCTTTGTATGCTGTAGTATTACAATTTCCCTTCCCTGGAACTAAGGGGCCCAAACCTGTTACATCATGACAATGTCATTGTGTACAAAGCAAAGTTCACAAAGACATGGTTTGCTAAGGTTGGAGTGGAAGAACTCAAGTGGCCCAAGCCCTGAACTCAAACCCACTGAATACCTGTGGGATGAATTGGAACACCAACTAGGCACCAGACTTCCTCACTTGACATCAGTGGCTGACCACAAAATCTAACAGAAAGCCTTATCAGAAGAGTGGAGGCTGTTATAACATAAAGGGGACTAATTCTGTAATGACCATGGTTTTGGAATGGGCACATATGGATGTAATGATCAGGTGTCCACATACTTATATATATATGTGTGTGTGTGTGTGTGTGTGTGTGTGTGTGTGTGTGTGTGTGTGTGTGTGTGTGTGTGTGTGTGTGTGTTTTGTACCTGCAAAGATTCGAGCAGAATAGGTGTGTTGGGAGGGATGTTGACTTGGAGCTGAGCACTTCCCATGTTCACTACCTTCAGCTGACTTTGTGTAGAGGATGGGAAAACTGGCAGTGTTTTCTGAATATAAAAATCTATATCAGTATTTTGAAACTAAATAAGCATGGTTTAGGAAAAAAACACTTATTTTTTAATAATTAAAATATACACTTTAAGTGTTTGCATATACAGGACATCCTATATATAGGTTGCGTGTGTTCCTTGCTGATAATGTGAATCTAAATGACTGTTAGTTTAACACTCACATCGATCTCAATCTGCACCAGAGCTGCAGCCACAAAAGCCAAAGCAGCCAAAAACATCCCAACAGTCATTCTCTTCAAAGGGCTGTGGGAAAAGTTCAAACATTTACACTACAGGCCAAAAGCTCAGAAGCAACAGTAACTTTGCTACAAAAACCTGAAAGTTTTGTTTCTCTTCTTAGAACTGACATTAATGTGTTTGTTTTTATAGAGCAAAAGGGTTTGACTAAATGAACTGCAACAATAACGTACATCTAACTGATTCTTAATTTATTTTTTCCTTAAATTCTACATTCATCAAAACTACCTCTGTCAAAAAAGACCTCAGATTCTCCTCATTAACTGATCCCATGTGTTAAATGAAGAGTTTGCAAATTAAAAACTGTTAATATTAACCATTAATGTTCATGTATACTTTAGCAGTCAACAAAGACTGAAAAGCCTTTCACGTATAATACACTCATAAGACGATACATTGCAGGGCACCATGCACATACACTCTAGCACACTTAGGGGTAATTTAGAGTCACCAATCCACCTACTGCCATTTTTGTTTTAGGGAAGTGGGAAGAAACCAGAGAATCTGCAAGAATCTCACACAACTTTGGAAAAACTTCACACTGACAGCAACCTGAGCTTGGACCAGGAACCCTGGAGCTGTGAAGCAGCAACGCTACCCATTGCACCATCATCCCACTCAGAAGTATATTTAATTTACTTTTAAAAAAAATCACACAATTTTGAGTTCACATTTTTGGTCTGCAATCAGTGTAAAAATAAATGGTTCCTGGAGTTAAACACTATTTTCAAGTATGAAGAAGAGGCTCTTACGTGAAGTTGAAGCCACACTTTCTGATGAGAGGATACACAACTCTGTCCATGATGGGCACCAGGGTGAGAATCAAAATGGGGTTCACTGTCTGCACAAGCCAAAGAAATGCTCAACAATGTACCATGATGTGAAAATGCATTCAGTTCAGCCACATTGTGTTCAGTTCTGATACAGAAATCATCACTCACCTGCATCTGATCTGGCTGCAGAACCAGTGTTCCCTGTAGGCACAAAAAGCAATAAATCATCAACATTACATGCTATTAAAAGTAGCAAGGAATATTAACCAGTGAAAGAGAGAGCTCCTATATTTTAGATTCCAAAGTCAGTTCCATTCAATAGTCTGAAGTTATACACTGATTTTGGAGTATTTAGTTAAACAACTCACAAAGGTCCCATCCATGGTGGTGGCTTGGAGGGTCCAACGGGAGCCCTGTTGAACAAATCACAACCCTACTTATTCAGCACTACATTATAGAGAATTCATGTTTAATTGTTAAATACACTAATCATCACGGCCAGAAGTGGTAAAAGTACCCAAATTCTCTACTGAGGTAAAAATTACTCATCTAAAGAAACACTCTTGTAAAAGCTGAAGTATAGCTTCAAACTCTTCACTGAAGATTGAGTAAAAAATATCAACTCTTAGATTTACTTAAAGTACAATAAAGATTCACAAAAGAAAAAAGCTTCAAATCACACACTGCTTAAGTTACTGATGATAAATTAGTGCCTCATTCACCAAGGATTGTGGGGGAACAATTGCTAAAGCTAACTACCAACGGTATTCCTAACCTCTTAAATGTTAGCTAGCATTATAATAACTCTGACAATACAAACTAGCTGAATGCCAATAGCTAGCTGTCACAAAACAAACTGCCTCAATAAATACAAAGTGTATGTAGCAAACAGATAGATTGCAGTGATGGGTACCTGGTTTCCTTCTTGCTATTAAATTTTAAATTTGTTAGATGTTTTAGATTTAGATGTCATCTTATGATCTTAGAAATATATGAATATAGAGAAATTTAGTGATGTGGTGAGTAGAAAGTAGATTATTCTTTTGATATGAAGTCAAATGTATTAGGTATACGAAAACTTCAAGTAAATATAGATACTTCAATATCAGATTTAAGTACAGTAACAAAGTAAATGTCAGTAAGGTGTTAGCGTTACCTTTTGGTCAAATAGGGTCCAGAACATTGGGAGAGGGATGTAGAGGAACAGCACTTTGAGCACCATCTTAATTTGAGCAATGAGGAGTTTCTGTAGCACACAGGAAAAGGCAACGTGTCACACAATGTTGCATGTATATCAAGGGGTTGTAACTATACAAGTGTTTTATAAGTAAGGAACAACATAAAGGGACATGCAGCGACATGGTGGTGTTGTGTGGAAGGTTGTTACCACCATGAAGTTGATTATTTTCCTATAACAAATTATATTCCTGTAATTTGCCAACAATCACATTTTCTTTATTAATTAAAGAACAATACGTCCTACTGTTTATCAGCTGATAGTTATGTTTAATGTTATGAAATTTCCATGAAACAAGTTAGTTCCTGTTATTACTAACTCAAAATAGTTGTTCTAGCCTGTTACCACAAAGCCCTCTGTTCTGAAGAGCTTCCTGTGTCAGAAAACCTGAAGGTACAGCTTTACAGCTTTACAGCTTTCTGACTGTTAATATGCTCACACTAGAGACTTTTTCCAAAAATGTTAAGTAAACCTCTCCTCATAGAAAGCTTCATCATATCAACAATATTTTTGATATTTTATATTTTTTTGCTCTGTTCATGTGGAGCATCTCCTATACAAGTCTCCGTATAAAATGCTACTATAGAAAAGACATTATTAGATTTATTAGAACAAATGCATTAATATAAACTTTGCAACACCTTCAGACCAATCAGAATCAAGGCATATGAAAGTGTTGCACTGATAAGTGGGAGAATGCAATAAAAAAAAGAAACAGAAAGGAAGAAGAGGGTGAACATACATCGTATTTCTCATCAGCCCAGTCCAGCCAGTGCTCTCTCTTTGGGTATGTACTGCTCCTGTGTCTGAAACGGTTCTTAATAGCAAACTAGGAAGAGAACATAGATGCTTAGTTGTTACAACATTCAGGTACAGAATCAAAAGATTTGAGGATTTTTGAGGCAAGCTGTCTCTTAAAGATTATGTCTGTGCACACAAGTAATGCTAGCAGTAGAAACATTGTTTTGTCTCAGCTCAATGTAACACTTACCCCAATGCATTTAGACACATCCAGCATGATGTTGCCCTTGGGTGCAGCTTTTACATACATACCACTGCCAGCAATGAACACAACTGCAGATATACAGAACACACATGATCTTAGCCTTTCTGGTGATTTGCCTGTACAGGACAATCTTCTACTCTGGGGACAACATTTGATTAATCCAGACCAGAATGAGGTTGAGGCCTCTATGAGAGAGATTCTTTAGGTCTCCTCCATATACAAACCAAACTTATATATATTTGCCTGTTCAGTCACACTAAGAAACTCACCCAGAGAGACCACCATGAGGGCTGCAGGAACACCGAAAGCTAGCGGGTAGCATTTCTGTGTACTGTGAATACCACACTCCTGACCTGTGTACAGATTTGCACAAACACACAAGGTACAGTGAGGTCAATAAGCTCATGTTAATGATCCTTTCACACCTGAGATGTGAATGTGTTATACCTCGGAGTATGGGGGTGATGAGGGTGGAGAGGAGACTGCCAGCATTAATACACAGATAGAACACAGAGAAGAATGTACTACGCTGCCTTGTCTGCAAAACCAAGAGAACAAGGAAAGCAGTTTATTTAGTCTGTACTAAACATACAATTACAGCTTAACGTATAAGTGCGGTTTAAAACTGCTTTTTGTGTATTAAAAGGTGTGTATTAATGGTCAGACCTGGTGGTCCTCAAACTGATCTCCTCCAAATGCAGACACACAGGGTTTGATGCCACCTGTACCAAGAGCAATGAGGATCAGCCCTATCATGGCCAAGGCGCTACAACAGGAAGAGAAAACACACTGTAGTTCAATAGTAATTAACAGGTTGCAATGCTACAAATGATGTAAATGGGAAAGCTGCCACTTACACATGCACTGCCATATTGTCTGGTGTGCCGTCTCTGTTTGTGTCGGTGATGTCATGAATAGCACTGACTGCCATGGTGACCTGGCCGATGGCATACACAATGGACAGGTAGATGATGGTTCTGCATGGAGAAATTGTCAGGACAGATTGGAAATACTCTCACTACTGGTTATTATGTGGTCAGTATTAATGCATCTTGAGTTTATTAAGGAGGTCCTGCCCTAAAAATGGTTAAACAGACTCTCACTTAAACTTTCCAAGCCATGAGTCAGCCACGATGGCACCTAGTATGGGAGTCAGGTAGCACAGGGCCACAAAAGCGTGATAGATGGAGGTGGCGAGGTCATCATCCCAACGCAGGAAGTACCTGAAGTACAGCACCAGCACCGCTAGGAGGAAACACGCACACACACACACACACACACACACACACACGCACACACACACACACACACACACAAAGGGTGTCTTACTATCCAGTTGACATAATTAACTAAACCAAAACTAAATTAACTAACCCCCCCCCCCCCCTTGGACTAGAATTTTGTGCAAGTCAGAGCAATTAAATACTTTGCCGCAGTGCAAGAAAACTGCATAAGACAAACAAGGACAATTAATGCACCATCATCACTGTTGAATTGTGATTTTATGCTGTTGGATACTGAAAGTATTATTAATTTATTATACCCATTATTATTCCAATAGCTGCACTGTCAATTTTGCTGTTCTCTTACCACGCATTCCATAGTAGGAGAATCTCTCGCAAAACTCGTTGACAACGATGAAAAATATACTGACTGGATAACCACAGCATTCCGAGCTCTGCACACGCACACACACACACACACACACACACACACACACACACACACACACACACAGTGCGCAAATACATATTATTGCATCTAAAGAAACACAACCTGCTGCAATTTCATATACTTTTTAATTTAGCAAAATATTTTGGCTAAAATGTGATGAAAGTAAAATCTCTAAAACATCTGGTCCTAAAAAAATCTCTGGTCTTGGAGTACCACCTGACCTGCACAGTTTATTGCTTTCTCTGCTCTAAAATTAAACTACCTGATTAAAGTAATCAGTTAACTAACAACCCTTCTTGGTGGTTTCATGGGTGTGTTTGAGCTGTCCAGCAGATGGCAGCTGAGATCCTGATATCTGTGGATCCTTTAAAAGCTCTGTTAAGGTGAGACACCCTTCCTCCCATATTCACTGGTGTACCAAAGGTACAAGGAGCATTCAAATGGTTAGCAAAAGATTTCTGATTATTTACTGTGTCTGTGTAAATCCCAACAGTGAAGCCAAGTTGATTAATTAACCCAGATTCATAGTGTCATTCAGCAGCTGCTTCATGGCATTAACTGCAAGAACTCTGCAAGTAAACACAAGCACTCTGGAGCTATGAAATATAAATATTTCAATGTCGGTAACACAACCAAAGTAATAATGTTCCAGGTTTCGTGTGATACAATTTAGTGCATTTCGTATATGTCTATAAATTAGCCTTATTGCAGTTTACAGCTATCATTTCTGATAGAAATCTAAATCTGTTTACACAGACAATTATTAGATAAGGGCTCTACTGGTTTAACTTAGTCAGACTCTTGAACATCTCAGTAAACCCGATAGTCCCATTAACATTAATGCAGCTTTCCATACAAAAAGAAAGAAAGAACATGTAAAAATGAAGGAAATAAAGGAATAGATCTACTGTGTATTGGTGAGAGAAACAGGGATTTGAATACAAAATGTCAATAGTTTCAGTGACAGCACTGTTCTGACCTTCTTTGGTTGCTTATCATCATTCTTCTCTTTGTCTGTCAAATCAATAATATTTATCTACATCAGAACAAATTCATCAAATACATTACAAACATGAAATACACGTCATTATGATCCATAATAATGATACATGATCTTACCCGTCATGGTTGCGTGTGTAACCTGCTGAGTGACAGTGGATGAAAAGACTGGTGTGTCTACAGAGCCCACAGTGTAAAGGTGAAATGTTCCTCATTAGAGTGGACTGTGGCCCTGTTTATGAGCCCTTGAACATACTGAGCATACAAGTACAGGGAGTGATGGAGTGTGAGAGAGAATTCTAGTTCAGATTAATTAGGATCCTTTTTATTTCTTAAAAATGTTATATAATAGACCTAAGCAATGAACAAACACTCAGAGATGCTCGTTTCAACAGTTAATATAGCAGATGAAATACATGGGATGAAAAAATAAAAAATAAAAATACAGCAACAATATGTGCTATTGAGAAGAAAAGCCCATGTACTTTAAGCACTAGAGTTGAAGGGCAGTGGTAGTAAAATCAAGTTTACATGAAGTTTATATCTAGTGTAAGATCATATGGTGTTTAGATGTGATCTAGGAAGGGTTGCTGGATTTTGGTGTATTTTCTATAAGAAATACATAAGATATAACTGAGCTTATCAAAGTTCATGCACCTTTTATCCGCTATCAGCAAGACTCAGGCAAGACCAATAACAGGAGAGAGAAGAATATCGGTGGAACAATGTTCAGGCAGATATGAGTCTCTTACACTAAGGCTCAATGGAAAACCTTGTGTAGTAGAACTCCATGATGATCATATGTAGATGAATGACAGTATAGAGTTGTTCATGGACTTAGCAACAACAGCAGCAATAATAATAATAATAATAATAATAATAATAATAATAATAATAATAATAATAATGACGTATGTGGTCATACGTCAAAGCAATCAGTGCTCAATCCAATCAATACATCAAAGCAATCCTCAAATTTTTATTAATTTTAATGACTTGATTTAGTTACCAAATTGAACATTTAACAACAAACAAGGAAACCATTTTAAAATAGTGACATTTATTTAAAACAAGCATTAGGGACCATTTGACATACAGTAGAACAGTGACTTTCTATTAAATAGAGATTGAAAAAAAATCCCCATTTGTGAATATAAAAAGCATTTGATAAACATTTAAAGGAACACTAATGTGGTAATTGTGTCTACTCCTTCACTGGCTCCTCTCCTCCACTCTTTGGCAAGAAGGATCAACACCATGCTTACAGTGTATCAAACACAGCAAGAGCTCGGCTTGCTTCATATTGCACTCTGTTTAGATATTTATACACATAGTATCATGGCTTTAAAATTATCTCCATCTGAGACATTAAAGTGATTTGTGTCTATGTGTTTCATGCTTAGGTTTGTGGATTCCATCATATTTGTTTTCTTCTCATATAAAACAGAAAAGCAAAGCTAAATTCAAAATAAAGAGGCCAAGCAGACCATCTGTAAGACATCTGAAACTGAAATTCTGTACATATGGTATTATAGAATTTTAAGTTAGAAATGACAAACAAGGAGCAAGAAACAAATCAGTAATAAAAAAAAAAAAAAACACTTGGCAGATGATGGGTATATAACATGTAAAAGGTCTCCACGGGAAACAGTAAATCAGATTCCCAGTCAGAATGGGATAGAAACTAAATAAAAAATATATATCCTTAAAAATATATGTTTACCCAAACCCAGCTAATAGGTCAAATACGTCTGCTATACTCTCTATTCCAAGGTCACTAATAGGGCCACTTGTGGAACAGAAATTCTCCACTGGGTTTTGAAGAGAGAAAAATGGAGAAATGACAGAAGACGTCATTTTGCTGTTAAGAATTGTGTGTGAAGGCAGTCATGCACCAAATGTGGACATTTGCAGGGCTAAGCTGAGTGCAGGGTGAAGCTCAGACCACAGAAGTGGTGGTGGGCATGCCCTGGATGCTGGCTGCAGTGGGAGTGCCAGACTACCGTAACTTCTACACTTCCCTCAGTCCGTCCCCTGAGAAGTACTGTAGGAGGGGTCCTCTCTAGATGTCTCTCAGAGACAGAGAGAGAGAGAGAGAGACAGAGAGACAGAGAGAGTGACAGATAGAGAGAGAGCAGAGAGAGAGAGAGAGAGAGAGACAGAGAGAGTGACAGAGAGAGTGACAGAGAGAGTGACAGAGAGAGTGACAGATAGAGAGAGAGCAGAGAGAGAGTATTGGCTTAATAAGACATCAGAATTTAGGAGTCTGTTGGAATACGCTAAATGAAATTCAGATATGGGTTACCATCCAATCTGGTCATGTAAGCAGAGGAGAAAAAGGGAGAAGATAATGTTAGATATGGTCAAATCATTGGTTTACGGGTCAAAGATGAGGGCTTCCAAAAATATAGAAAACGAAAAGTGAGGTGGTCTGGGAAAACCAGTTGGATGTTACTGTGGCTGAATTCTGACAAACTACAAAAAACAAACAAACAAACAAACAAACATGAAAAATCATGTTCTGCCTGTAATATCAAGGTCTGCGTAAAGATGTCTAGAACTTTGCTAGATAAAGTGTGAATGTCAAGCTTTGCTCAAGTGGTTGGATAGCTATCTGTAGTAATCAGTTCAGTTTGTTATCATACTGGTTTAAACATTTAAATGCAATTTTTTCCCTTTTCACTTTTCAGCTAGATTTTAAACACTAAAACTTTACTTGTGGTTAAGTTACATCCAAAGAAAAACATGTCAGTTTAGGAAAGTCAGTATTGTAATTTTCAGAACTACATATACATATAAACATTCCAAGAATTCACATTTCGCACTGGTGGATCATAACCAGGTTGTAAGAACTGCTTCAAAATGTCAAAGGAGCAAGAGACAAAAAAACAGAGATTGGCAATTTATTGAAAACTGCATTTAAACTCAAACAGGCTGTTCATCA
>CM074949.1:16419742-16470207 GCA_037577455.1 Pangasius macronema
CTGAAGTCTGGAGCCCATGTTCTCAAAACTCAAATTCTGAGTTTGTGGAACCTCTTAAAATAAAGCTAAAGTCTACAAAAAACTCTGTCATTGTCCAAATACTTCCGGACCTGACTGTATGTCTCTTCTGGTGTGACCTAGAGATTTCCTCACCTGTCCGAAGAAGGCCACCCTGAAGTAGGTTCCCAAGAGCCGCTTGCCTGTGTGCATCACCTCTGTGACCTTGCTGTAGGCACGGTGGAGTGTCTCATATAGGTGAGCCAGTTTCTGTGACATCCAAAGCAGGTGATTATGTTCATAAATAATATAACAATATGTATCGAGAAATGTCTATCTGGGAGCAAATGTCTGTGTAGTTTACCCTCCTATTTCACACACCCCTACTCTGAAGCACATCAAGTTCACTGATTAAAGTTTTATTCTATATTTTAATCTTACCACCAGCTACATAATATTAAAGCAGAAGGACTGAGGCCTCTCTGCCCACTGCTGACCCCATTCCCAATCCAAAAACCAAATGCTCCTACCTACTCCTGGACAAAAATGGCCCTTGGAAAGTTTTGCAAAATTCTAATTTGTTACAAAGTCATAAATCACCTTATTTCTTTTGCTATTATTAAAGACCGCACACTATGAAGCACATAATTATTGTGGGCAATTATCTAATTATCAAGTCCCCCAGTTGTCACATATTTGTACCTCAAAGTCCCTGCGTTTCTCATAGATGGGTATGATGAGTTTGTAGATATCAGAGATTAGCTCATATCGTTCTGCTTTCCAGAGTCCATCAGCGCACTCCTCTAACAACTCCATCAGGACGTCCTAAAACACCAACAACAAACCCAAACAAACATTCATTAAGGATGCTGTTGCATATATACGTTTTTTTGCTTTTACTAAAAAAACAGCCTCTAGTGCTTTACATCATATAACAAGATATATATAAATATAAAAAATATAGTTTTACATAACTACTCTAGCAATACATATTTTTTTGTTAGCCATGTCATATACATATTATGTTTGACATGTAAATAATCTGAGAGACAGGTTCCTATTACCTGCATTTCCACTGCAGATAAAACTGCTCATTATAATTAGAGCTGTGAAAGCTACACATTTGAACAAAGTCATAAGAAAGTGTTTATTTTCAAAAGTGTTCTGGATTGTGTTGTTGCGAGCGCTCATGGTGAGTTGATTCCCCAGTTGACTGTCGTAGACCAATTTAAGATAACCCACAAAGTGCAAGCACTGTGATATAATATCAGCCCCTGGTGATAACATTTACAGATAAGTAGGTACAGGCATATTAGTGTAGCCACAATCTCTTCCTTGCTTTTATGTAGTCTTCTTATCACTGTGACTAATGTACACGAGAACACTATAAACAAGCTATTGAGTACTGTGTGAGCAAAGTGAGAACACTTGAATGGCTAATGAGTGCTTTCAGCTCTTGGAGAGTTTAGATACTGTCAAACGACTGACAGGGTCAGACCTCATTGAAGTGCACGTCCTGCATGCCCACATCTTCCATCATAGACGCCTCCTCGTCAATGTTGGGCGTGATCACCCGAAATGCAGAACAGCCCTGTTTAAACATGCCTATGTACACACAGAAATGAAGATACATGATAAATAATATAGTAAATGTGTATTACTATATTAATGTACTACTGTGCATCACTACTGGGATAGTCTATGTGTGGGCGTGAGGTGCTCACCTTTTCTCTGAAGGTATTCGGCTACCAGTGCTGCTACATGCACATAACACATGGCAGCCTGAAGAAAAGTTACACACAAACAGATGATGTTCAGACAAAGAAAAAAAATTCTGTGTATAGGTGTAAACAGGATGTGGGTTAATTTGAATTTGTGCGTTCACACCTCAGACAGATCTCCGTTCTTGACATGGATGCGAGCCATGCTGTCCAGCCAGGTCTTGCGCAGCTCAGGAGTGCTGGCGTACGACTTGGCCAGACTGTACTGCAGGTCCACCAGCATCTCTGGATCTCGCTCATGCTCCTTCATCTGAGCTGTGGCCATCAGGACTGTACGGATTCGCTTGGTCAGGTCTTTTACATCCGATGGAAATGCAGTGTTCTACAAGAGTCACCAGAACACAAAGTCTAGCACATCTCTCACATCATAGATATACATAATTATAAAAAAAAAATGTCAGTGTTTTTTTTAAAATAAACCTTAAGATGAGTTAGATAATCAGTTCCTGCATTTGTTAATGTAAGCATTTAGGTCAGCACTGTAGGTCACTCACTTTAATGGTCTTGTCACTGTTTGCACAGTTGTTTATGATGGACAGAGACTGCTGAAACCTCATCCCACCAATTCCAATAACATCAGCAATCAGCTGGCTGACAGCAATCACCACCTGAGGGGAAGTGGGTACGAACAAATTTACTTTACTCCAATGAACCTTTCGAAACGCGCTAGCATGCTATCTCTTTTTGCTCTGTAAGTGTGTGACCTGCAGATGGGTGCGAACAAAGGACTTCCTGCCCGTGTAGTCAAAATTACTCTTCATGAGAAAGTAAAGCAGGTGAGCAGCATCCGAGCGGATGGAGCCGAGTTTGGAGTTACAGCACTTTAGGATCTCATAACAGAAGGATGCACACATATCTGCACGGCCCTCGAAAAATGTACAAGGGAACTGCACAGAGAAGCATAAATACAAAAGGTTAAAAAACTTTAATGAATATGATTCACAATTATATTTTACAGCCATAGACAACCATGTGGCCATCTACAGGCAGGACTCAGTAGACATGTTAAAGCAGTCTTCATACTGCAATATTACTGTGCAAAAGGCTTAGGCACCCTATTTTTTTTTTTTTAGTATAGACTTTGTTATAGATTTTTATTTTATGCCTTCTACATTATTGAACTTCTTAGATTCCCAATTACTTTTCCAGCACTAAATTAAATGTTACAGAAAAATGTTTGTATGTCGGTAAAGAAAGCAGCATGGGGGCAGTCGTGGCCTAATGGTCTGAGAGTCGGACTTGTAACCCGAAGGTGAACCTGAAGGTCGTGGGTTCGNCCGGGCGCCGCAGCTAAAATGGCTGCCCACTGCTCCAGGTGTGTGTTCACGAGTGTGTGTGTTCACTACTGTGTGTGAGCACAAATTCTGAGTATGGGTCACTACACTTGGCCACAAAGTCACCTCCCTTCACTTCACTTCACATTACAAGAGACACTTTTCAGACAAAAACACATAATGAAGGCTGCTGGGTTTTGCTGCAAAAATAAAAAGCAAGTTTGACAGTCAAAGTCTCCTGAAGAACTGTGGCTGCTTCTGTAAAAACATTTAATTTCATTATTTTTGAAGGCATCTTTACAGCATTTCTTTACATGTGCCTAAGACTTTTGCACAGTACTGTATATTGCACCACTAAGACATGCCTCAGACACATGATGGGGTACACTGAGTGGTCTAAGCTGAGGTCAAGCTTACTTTGTAGATAAAGGTGCGCAGTGAAGTGAAGACTTGTTTGAGGGCTGTCTCCGACTGGTTGATCTGAAGAAAACACAGATGGACTGCAAACACCTTTTTCATCAGGGGGTTGTGCCCATGATCTGAGCTCAGCTGGGTCTGAGGGAGAGAAAGGAGGAGCCGAGGAGGGTCATATGCACAATATTTTCCACAATATTTTCCTTTTTATTTTAGTTTAGAATGAAAATATTTCCTTAATAAATCTGTTTTAAACACATGCAAATAATCACACAATAATAGAGACTCCTAGATGCTGCAATATTTTGATAATGCCATACCTTAAATCCCATGATGAAGATGCTTAGTACATCCAGAACTGTCAGACACACTTCAGTAGCAATATTTGCCTCCAGCAGGGACTGGTTTAACACATCTGCCTCCGAATGACTGTAGGCTACACAACACATACACACAAACAGAAACAGAATACACACACACACACACACACACACAACAGAAAACTGTAGAAAGTTCCAAATATTGCCATTCTGGAGAAGTATATGTGCTAAATTCACTCCAGATAAAAGTGTACTCTTTCTAACACAGGAAACATGACCACAGCTTACAGCATCATGCAGACAGCATGTATACAGTATGATGGGAATGGTGAAAAAGCAGAAAGACGTAATGCACTTTAAAGTGTCATAAACACCACAAACACCTCTAGCACTCCATCGCTTATAAACAGCATACATATAATAGCATAACCATTCAAACTGAGTGATGGGAGAAAGATGTGTAAGTAAAAGAGGTATGATGTTGGGATGGTAAGGCAATACAAAGATGCAATGTACTACATGGAATGTACTATAAACACCAGAATTAGTGTTCGTGTCATTTTCTATAAAACATTACGCACGGTGAATTAGGAATTACTGATGTGCCGGTGATGTTATTATGAAATATGGGCTCATGGGACATGATACTGACTTGATATTTTCTGGCATCAAACTGATCAGTTCTTACCATGATCTACAAAAATTCCAAGTATACTTGCAATCTTTCTGACACTGAAAACAGAGAGACTGGGTTTATTATGCCAACTATGGGAAACTACTTTCTCAAAGAAACACTTAGAGTTTTAAATGGCCTGGGGTAAGAGGTGCAGGGTAATGAGCTGCGATCATGATGACACTGATCGTTAGGATTATGATGACAGTGATGGAAAGAAGACAAATCTGACGCATGAAAGGAGGCATAATGAAGTCAGTGTAACTCACTGTGGTTGTAAGTGTATGAGTTATCCAAGCTGCTGAGCTGCTGTAAGCGAGCATGCATCATTCCGGCTCTACTGCGGGACACAGGTAGAGTCTGAGACTTGCGCTCATGTGTTACAGACCCTTCCTGGCTCCTAAAGAGGAAACAGGGAGACGGACACAGCCAGCTTTAGCAGCAGTACAGATAGACAGTGAAACACACTAAGAAAAGAACTATGACGGGCTACAGATGAAGAAAAGGATAGTAAGTGTAAATAACACTATCATTTATATAGAACTGGTAAACCTAATAAATTTCATTTTGAGTATGTGGCCAGTGTGAATGACCTCTGACATACTCGCACAACAGTCCAAAGCTGTTTTTAAATACAACCTGGAATCGATACTGACATTATTTATCTTGTAGTTTATTTCCTTGCCCATACTGTGCACAATTCATCAATATCAATAAAAGAAAAACGTGCCTTCTGAGGTTGACTACGCCATCATGCATGTGCAGCTGGTAAATATAATAATAGCCAGTAATATTATAAAGTGTTTCCCCTACTTCCATGCTCAGCCATTTTACAGAAAATATTGCCTTCAACCTCTTAAGCAAATGCAGTAATCCCGGTGTGCTGCTCATTTTTAAACACAGCTGTAGTTATCAAGCTATCAAAGTATTACGATGCTTCAGCATGCAGCACTAAGGTCACAGCAGATAGCATCAGCACAAACTACTTCATGCAGACCGTAAGAAAAAGCTGGAGAATAAGACAGAATCATAAAGCAGTTCAGCTCATAAGGGTGATGTCAGTTAGCATGCAACAGGTGCAGACAGACAAGAGCATGCAAATGCAGAACAGTTTAATCAAGCATGTCCGCTCTTACCCCAGGATAAGTGAGAGCCGTGTGTGTGTATACATATGAGTGCGCATGACTGTGTGAGTGGATTATACTTGCAGCATGTGCAGCAATAAAGAGACAAAAATTGTGAATGGTTAGAGACAACTCTTAACCCAGGTCTAGCGGGGATCAACCATTCAGAGAGAAGCACATTTCAAGCTACTGTATGTGAGCATGTAAACATGTTTCATTTCAAATGTGCTGAGACCGAAATTACACAGAATTAATTAAAACATATGAAAAAAATGATTCACTTTATTCACATATGTATTCATCAATTTAATTCACAAAGTTAAACAGACTTTCAGTCATGAATAAAGTAATAAGAAAGTCAAACTATCTCGTAAGTAATCATGTTTTCTTTCTCTTTTTCCTCCTCAAAAAATAAAGCAAACAAAGACATTACCTGGCAATGTATCTCTTCCCCATGTACCTGAACTGGTGGAGACACAGTCTGCAGAGAGCGCAATGTGAGACAGTGTGTGAATGCCTTCTGCAGATATCTTCTGTAACATTATGTGACTTAAATATTATAAGGTTCTATCTGCCATTCAGTCATTCAAGAGAAAAAACTTAATTGTGATTCCAGTGTTAAAAATTTGGAGTCTTAAACTGTAAAGTTAAACTGTCCGTCCTCAGACCGTCCAGCAGATGGAGGACCTAATGTGCTCTGCTGGTGGAAAATTTAAGAATAAAATGCTCTATGACTCCAATAAATAGCCAAAATATTACAGTGCACATTTGAATAATGAGCCATATGTGTATTGTTTGATTTAAAAAAAGAGTACTGAGCATGCCTATGGAAGTTTATTTTTAAATGGGTCCCTGACTGTAGAAAGCAGTGTTGGTGAATATGGTGTAGTATGGTGAGCCTGTAGCGCTTTGCCAACTGCGTCTGCAAATACACTATATTTTCCCATTTAGCTGCAGCGAAAAAACTGTGGGCTAAATTTACTGAGCGCGATATTCCGTCCTGAATGAGGTTGTCTCACTTTTTCAGGTAGTCTAGAGGTCTGCTTCGAAATAAGGTCATCCAAAAGAGAGCATCTGAGGAACAGGAATGTATAAATAATACAATTAGTTATGCTTTGATATTCATTTAAACTGGCTCAATGAGTGTGTGCAGTGAGACGTGCTTTTGGGCTTTAGGAGTGTGTGCATGTGCATTTTTACCTTCAGACATGCTCTTGAGCACGTGAAGGAAACACATTAACAGGCTCTTCACTTCGGACTGCTCTAGTTTATCGCAGCGCAGGAGGGATCCACCCAGAGCTGCAGCCACATTGCACTGCTATACACACAGAAAGAGAAGTCATTTTTCTTTACTCACCCCAACAAAGGAAATACTCTCTATAAGCTAGTTTAAAGAAGCTGAAGCTATCACAGTTTCACACATTCAAACAGGATTGATTTGTATTCAGCATCCTCAATATTTTACAAACACTTCAGAGGTTAGACTTACACTACATCATCATAAGTACGTTTCACTGAGGAAACCTGATACAAAGCAGAGCTGCAAAACCATGAGGGCTGGAATATGGATTAAAGAACTGGCAGGTATGACTATAGCCGCACAGTTTTATAGCAGCAGGGCTAATGTGTCTACCATAGCACACAGCTGGCACAGAGACACGCCAGTCAGACTTGCCAGCAAGAAATAAAAGCCTACACCGCAGAAAGCTCATGGGCTGTATGCATGGAGAGTATGAGGCTATGTCTTCACCTCAACAATATATTCAGCTGCTAATTTTGGCTCTAATGGATGAGTAATAGAATTTATGTGCTTTGGTGAAACTGGAAAATGAAAATACACAGTATTTAAATGATCCAAAGGCATATTTTGGCTTTTTTCTTTTCAACCTAATCTCTCCATTATCTCAGTTAAGAGATTCAAACATATGCTACAGATTCAGTGGATAGGTTAGTTTAAAAAAACAAAACAATGAGTTTCAATGCACAGGACTATACGTAAATTTGGGTAAACGATGCCTGCCACTTGCCAACATGAACGTTATTATTACTCCATTAAATATTTTTTATTGTAAATATCTTATTTACTGCCAGAAGAAAATCAGAAAATACACTTCAAACAAATGCACAGCAGCTTCCCCATACAAAACCTGCTTATCCTAGCTAAGCAGGTCGGGGGTCTTTAAATCCACACACACACACACTCACACACATGCTTGCACAAACACACACACACACACACACACACACACACACACATACACTTGCTCTGAGGAGCTCTCTAGTGCGAGCTCAGAGCAAGGTGATGTAATACTTGTGCAGTTCTTTTGCTGTGGATGGTTAGATGACTGAATGAGGGAGCAGACAGCAGTGAGAAGTCCATGGTCTGGCGTTTGGCCCTTGTGGAAAGCAGTTTATCCTCACTCTCTGAGAGGGAGCGTAGCATGCTGGTGGAGTGACGGCGCACAAAATGCTCCCTCTGACACCAGCAAGGGCAAGTGGAAATGACACAAGCCCGAGTTAGCAAACACACAAGCTCCTTCATGCAGTCCCAATGACTCACGCTCAGACAGCACTTCATGCTGGACTTCCCTAACATACAATCAGGCAGATTTGTACAGAGCCAGGCATCATATCCTAACCCCACACTGGCATAATAAAACAAAAATGCAGTTACCTAGGTGACAAAATAAAACTAACAGTGCAAAGAGCCATCAAGCCGAGACGGACATTCAGTTGAGACAGTACCCAGATATGCTAATTAATACATTTCTGGTTATGGAGAATTATTGGGTTTCTTTACGAGCAAAGGCGTGTTTGAGCACTTTTTTAACAACTGAGTATGTAAGTGATGAGTAAGGGATTGTGTGATTAGACAGTACCTTGTCAAGAGGGTGGGATTTGTCATTGCTGCGTTCTGGTAGGCTACTTCCTGAGTCAGTGCTGATGAGGGAGCAGCGTGAGTCAGCATGACGTACAGAGATATTCGGAGTGGAGGACGCATGTGGAGTGACTAGATCACAAAAAAAAAAAAACAACACTTCATTCATTTGCTGATTATGGCTTACTAAAACACTACAATGCTATGTTACAGTGTTATAGTTGATTTGTAGTTTTATTGTTTTTTTTTTTTATTTATACACAGATATGAGATTATCTTTCTCTTTCATACATTTTCCGTAAAAAAAAAAATTTTTTTGATTATTTTAAACATTTTTAGTTTGGGTTTCTTTAATTAAATAGCCATGTTTATTTTTTATTTTATTTTTAATCGCAATTTTTGAAACATTTTTTAAGATTTAATTTTTCATGATTAGTTTTGGTTTTCAATACATTTCACTATCTCTATATGTATCATCTAACATGTACTGCTGATCCATTAGCTATGACCTCCTATTACTTTTGTAAAATAACAAAACTTGCTATACAATAATGTAATACTGTTTCTCAGTGATTGTGCAGCAGTTGTCTTCTCTCACCTGTTCCAGATATAACCCCAAACACATCCTTATGCAGGCTGCTCTCGATATGACTCGCTGTTTTATGGGGCGTCATCAAAGAGCTGGTAGGGATTGGTTCATCACGTACAGTCTGCAAGACACAACAGACCAAACACAACGTACCTGAGTAACTTGGGGGAAAAAAGGGTAATAACAGCTGTATTTACAGACTGCAGTCAGCAGGCGTCAGTCTTACGCTGCTGGAGAGACTGTTGGTCAAGGGCGTGGTATCTTTAATGTTGAGTCTCTGGACGTTCTCCTGGAGTAGGGCAAAGAGGGGCAGGTACAGCGTAGCCAACCTCGCCTGCTGACTCTGAAACACACAATACACACTCCTCACACTTGTGTAAACAGATAAGAGAATGCAGAGTGCAGAAACAATAACACATGCCAAATACATGCACACAGTTATACAGTACTGTGCAAAAGTCTTAGGCACATGCAAAGAAATGCTGTAAAGATGTCTTCAAAATAATGTTTCTACATAAAAAAAAAACTATAAAACACAGTAAACAGTAATAAATGAAACAAAGTCGATATTTGGTGTGACGATCCTTCCCTTTAAAAAAATAAATAGTGGTCTCAGGTACAATATGTGCAGCTTTAAAAGGAAGTTAGCTGGCAGGTTTTACTGAGCATGTTGCAGCCGCAGCTCTTCTGGAGACTTTGACTGTCACACTCGCTTCTAATTTTTCAGCAAAACCCAGCAGCCTTCATTATATTTTTTGTCTGAAAAGTGTCTCTTATGTAATATGCTGCTTTCTTTACTTACATTTTTCTGCAACATTTAATTTTGTGCTGGAAAACTAATGTTTGGGAATCTAAAATGGTTTTTGTACTGAACCAATAATGTAGAAGTGATAAAATAAAAATCTATAACAAAGTTTTTAATAAAAAAATATAGGGTGCCTAAGACTTTTGCACAGTACTGTATATACCAGAATATATGTTAACTGAGCCTCACCTTAGAGGTGTAACGATCATCAAATGTATGTTTGATCATCATGTTCTTCAGCACCTGGATGGCTATTTGACGAATATCACGAAACTCCTGCAGAGCTGCACCCACCTCCCTTAATAAAAGCCCAACCAGGAAGTGATTTTTGCAGAAGTCATCAGTTAGAGAGTAGTCCAACTGAAGATCTGAGAGAAAGAGAGAGAGAGAGAGAGAAAGAAAGAGAAAGAGAGAGAGAGAGAGAGAGAGAGAGAGAGAGAGAGGGAGAGCAGGGGAGATAGGGAGGAGGTTGTGTGAAAGAAAACCGGTACACTATGAAAAGTGTGTTACAGCAAAGCGAGAGCCAATCGGGAGAGTGTCTATTATGTACATACAGTCAGCTCCAGATTTATTGGTGCCATTGCTAAAGATGTGCAAAAATGCTTATAAAAATGTCCATGTGCTTAATTAGCTTTCAGCTTCACTGAAAATATAAAAGAAATCTCCGCTGTAATTGAAGTAACTTTAGACCAAGAAAATAAAGGCCTTATCAACAACTATGCATTGTGTGACCCAGTTGTAACCTCTTGACAGAGGTAGCCAGATATTCAAATAAATTCTGTGTAAATTTAATTAAACTGAAAGTTGGACTTCTTTCATATTTTCACGGGGAGATTAACATAACTAACCACAAAGGCATTTTTCATAGCCCTTTCACCCATACTTACCAAAGGTGCCATTAATACTGGAGCTGACTGTAAAAGGCTGTTACATCAGACGTCAACGTTTCTGGTTGCCAAAGGTTTTTAGCTCTTATCTCTCTAATAATCACTGGCATTACTTTTTGCAGCATGGTTGCTGATAAATGATAATTAGTTGTTTTAGGATAATTAATGAGTACAAGAGTTAATTCAATATTTTGTCACTGTGCTTCAACCCTTTTATTGCAACTGCAAGTAAGAGCACTAACAGACTTGAACACTAATACGTACTCTTTACTTACCTACGACTACTCTAGTACTAAACGCAGTACAGTGAAACTGAGAGATAAACTAAAATGGGAAGGTATATCATTTGTATTAAAATGACAGTGAGGTAATCATCATGCTACACTGATTTTAGTATTCCAGGATTGATCAGTAAATGATTGGTTAATGATCAGGAAGGTAGGCACTATGCCTTACCTACCTAGAGCAGACTGAGACTCCGTACTGTAGTAGGGAGCTGCTGATGAGGCAAACAAACACAACACGAGAGCAAAACACACTCATTCACACTAAACAAGTGCTTTGGAGAGTGTTAGGTTATATATCAGATATACAGGCATATCGGGTGCATACATATCTGTTACAATTATCTATAAATATGAATAAAGAGTAAAGACTGAATTGTGAAGCTGATTTTTTTTTTTTTTTTTAAATCTTTCTTGGTTTATGTCCAGTCATAGTTCATCTTGACTATTTTCCATGTTCACCACCCATTGTGATGCATTTTAAAAAAATTTCATACCCTTTTTAATGGGATGAACAAACATTTCTGCAATAATTAGGTGAAAAATGATATCTAAGATAGTTCTCACCTTGAAATCTCATTATTCGCCCTTTCCCGAATGGCATGGGCAGATTAAGAGGGACGTAGTGCTCATGGTTGCACACCACCTTCAGGAACTCAAACTTAAACTCATACAGTGTCTGCGGAGAAAGGAATGGTCACGTGTGAGCATACATGCAGCACTGAGGACAGACTTCTATTTTTTTTAAACTCAACTTTGCTATAGATGAACCGAGAACAAATCAAGGATCAAAGACTGAGGTTTGTCAGTCATGCAAAGACGAGTTTAAAAAGTCTCTGGGGTGTGTCTGTAGAGACTGAAATACCTTAGCATCTCCAGGCATAAAGCAGTTGATATAGTTGTTGATCTGCTTGAAGACAAAGCCGCGATCCATGAAGTTAAAACAGCGCTGAGGATACAAATACCAGATGTTCATCAGAACGTACAATTCTGTAATTCCACTGGCACCAACATAGAAAATACGGTCAAAATAACAAAACAAAATAAGGACAGACTACTTCCTAGCTACTCTGTGCTTAAATCTGGGTCAGCACTTGTGAGCTGTGATGTGTGTGAGGATAGTGGTCTGCATGTCATTACTGACTTTGATGAAGACAGCCAGGCTGTGGTTGGCATTGCGCGTTGCATCCAGGTTGTCTTTGTATTTCTGCGTGATGTGAGGCATCAGCATGTTCACCAAGGTCTCCACTGTGTGGTGAAACGAGGCAGAGAAACGCTGGTTCCTGGACAGCTAAAGTGAAGAGAGCAAAGATCAAAACTTCAAACAATAGTGTAACGCGTAAAGGTCTAAATCTGAGTTTTGCTCCACAGTGTAACAGAACACAACAAAAATGATCTCTCTTATTTCCCAGAGAGAGCATTCACAAATGATGGTGCAGTCACACTCACCCTAACTTTACCGCTTTCTATCAAGTACTGTGCCATGGACTTCACTAAGGCCTCAAAAAAGTACCAGGAGTACTGAATATAGAAAAACAAGGAAAAAGAAAAGAATTCATAGCACCAAATAAAAGAATGTCACAAAAACACATCAGCCCAGAACTTGGCTTTGAGTCATTGTACCACAGTGGAAAAATAAATCACAGCAAAAACAAAGACAGCTGACCCTTACGCAATAGAAATATGCACATATCTGGTGGTCTGGGAAAACCCGTCGCAAGTCACTGTGGCTGAAGTCTGTCAAACAGCCAAAAACTAGACAACATCATGATTTAATAGCTTAACCTTAAGAAAGCATAAATGGATTTTGCTAAACTGAAGTGGAAGTGTTTTGATTTATTTTTATTGCCTAGGCTATGTGCAAGGATCATGTTGTGAGGCAGTAAAAACAGTCTGTCTACCTAAATATAACTTAAACTTTGTAGCCCAGTGTGATTTCCTCACATGGAGAATGTTACGTAATCAATTCAGATCAATCAAGTCTGTCAAAATGTCTGTCATGCTCTTGTGCTGCAGTCATAACAGAATCTTTAAATGCGATTTTCTCCCTTTTTACTTTTCCGAGTAGCCAGATTTTAAAATACTAGAACTTCTGGTTGAGTTACATGCAAAAGGAAAAGACATTTTAGTTAAGAAATACCTGTAATTTATCCTAACTAGATATAGTAGAAAATTTAGGTTAAGGTTTTTCCCAGGACACCACACACATATGCTTAAACTAAAATCGAGCATAATCATATGCACTGTATTATACATGATTTTTTAATCATGATATATTTATCTACTCATGTGAACCATAAAATATATCACCTTGAGCAGTTTGTTGCTGGTTAGGAAGTCTGTGGAGGGCTTTAGAATGGTGGTCATGGCTTTGGCCAGCTCCTCGTGCACTGTTTTACCAGTGGCTGTGTTAGCATCTGTCATAAACACATACTACACACAGAAATACAACAAGCATGAGCTTTTAATTACACTAAGAATCTGTGAGGCAAGAGTCAACTGCAAAAAAAAAACAGACTTGGTTAAATAGCAGGACTGTACGTCACATCCTGACACCACAGGGTGGTACAGTGTGGATTTAAATGCAGTAAAGTCACAGTTATTTAAAGTCAACGTTACTGATGCTGCTCACCTTGACATATGAACGCAGATATTGTTCCAAGCCCTCCTCATGGCACTGAGCCACTATATGGATCATAACTCTGTGAGTGGAAATAAACAGCCACAGTTTTTGCTATCAGGCATAAATTATATTTATTATTCATATCTCTTAAGACAAGAAAATAATAGCTGAGTAGACCTCTGGAATATTAATTACAATTAACGGCGTTGTCTTACAGCAACAGCTCAGGATGTTTGCCAGGTTGTTTCTGCAGAACCTACCAGCTAATCTAATAAGACTCAGTTCAATCTTTATTCAATTATTACATTTAACTTTTTTTTTTAAATTATGTGCACTACTGATGCAAGCATGTTTCTTTTTTTAAACATATCACACACACACACACACACACACACACACACACACACACACACACACACACACACACACACACACTATTGTCTCCTCGTAATTATAGGACACAGCACATGGGTTTAAAATGAGGTAGCAGTACATAGGCACATATCACACATATGATAACTATTAATAAATGCAAAACTTGATTAAAAAAATTGAAATGTTCATGTGCTTTATTGCTTAAAAAGAAGAGATTTGATTTATCATCATAGTCTGCATTCCTGAATATCAGGCCTGTAGAATACTGCTTTGTGTTTTAGTTATCCAGGTAAGAACTGACCTCGTGACATTGACAGCGACGTCCTCGAGAGCTGCACTGGTGAGAACGCAGAACAGCTGGTTCAGAATCGTGGGGAGGAAGTTGATCATCACGTGAGCCTCCACTGCATGCAGACTCTAGAGATGACACACGCACAATACTTTAATCTGGCTTAATGGCTGATTAAATAAGCTCAAACCACATGTCTAATCGTTCCCATGTTGATCAGCAGCTAGACCATGTTTTATTATTTATCAGGTGCAAATTAGGGCACTAGTGTGCTGTGGTGGAAAACCACAGCTTCTGGGAAATTAATGGGTGGAGGATGAATGAAAAAAAGGCTTGGTTGTGGTTTGATTGCTGTTATCAGAGAGGAATGGTGTGTTTATGCATATAGTCCAGAGACAGGGGGTGTGTGTGAAGCTCCCTACTGAGTTCTCTAATGCACTGAGTACATTAGAAAAGTGGTATTTGTCTGTAAAAACAAGGCTGACTTGACAAACATCCTCAGGAAACATATGGACAGGTGCAATAATACATATACATGGAGAGAGTGAGAGTGTGACAGAAAGAGCAAAGAGAAAGAGAAAGGGAAAAACGTTTTATATTAGTGTGGTATGTAGACATACCTTCAGGTATTTGACCAGCTCGCCTCCTGTGGCCTGGGCTGCAGACACACTGCTCTCACAGTGGTGGAAGAAATTGTGCAGATGCTGATCCTGGTGACGGAGGAGAAGGTAAATCCGATGTACACCAAAAATACCACAAAAGCATTACCGAAAAAACAACATTTCAGATGAAGTGAAGAGTGTAAGAGCTGTGCTGAGACCTGTGTGTAGACTGTGGACACGAGGTGAGAGGAGACCTTAAACAGTGGCTTTCCTCCATCGACCCACTTCACTTCAGGGCCTGTGTGCTGCTACACACACAACAAACAGAACCAAGAAAAAAAAATCACAGCTGAGGACAATCTTATAGTCAATAATATAATAGTAAATAAATATCCACTTTGGATCTGCTCTCTGTTGTCACACGTGGGCCTGGGCAGGACGTGCTCACCTTGCTGTTGCCCTCCTGGCAGCTGAGGTAGCCAGCAGGCAGGTTTGCAGCTACAGGAATATTCTGTTCATTCATGATCACTCTGCCATCCTTCAGTAAGGGCAGCCATGCATATCCCACTACACACGTACGTGAATACGCACACACGGGAGCGTTGACAAGGACAAAACAGATGGTGGAAATATGTTTACATCAAATATAAATAAATACCAAAACACTAAACCACTAAAACCAATAGAATGGATATAATCCATTTGAATATTATAAAATATTCAAATATTATAAAAATAGCTCTAAATCTTTAGAATTTATGCTTTCGGAGATAGTACTGTGCACCACAAAGCCTCGGGAAAAGTGCTACATTTCATGGTGCTGTTATAGAGTTGGAAAAATAAATATAAGCCCAGAAATGATTCTCATTCTAAGACATTTATCTTTAGAGTTTTTGGCTCTGAGTTCATGTTATATTGTTGTGCATTTAAAATGTTTATTGACAGACTTCCAAAACTGCCCTTAAATTTCTGTCATAAGTAAACGGGAGGATAGAAATTTGGTTGAAAATCACCAAGGAATCAGTTTCATAAGAACTTTAACACAACCCAAAAGCACAGTCAATTCACATTCACATGAATTATTAACATACACTCTTAATTCATTGTGTTTTCCCTCTGGAGAGCTGGCACCTGTCTATCCTGAACCTTCCAGGCACAAAGATAGGACTGTCCTAACACAGACTGCACTGACCGTTTGGTGACCCTGAGTGTGTCTGCTGCCTTACCCTGTGCCTCCACCTGTTCCCGCTTCTTAGTGCTAGCTTTGCTGTTGGTGTCACAGCTGATGTGGTAGAATGTGAACAGAAGGTGGTGCTTCTCATTCAGCTGAGTTGGGAGCTCAATCTTATACTGACAGAAAAAGCAATAATACACAATTAGGAAACCACACCCCTAGTGCTAATGTTCCTATACAGGGAGGACAATAGTGAGAGGTTTGAGGTTTTTACCTCATCATAAAACTCAGGGTTTTGCTGATGATGCAACACCGCTGCAATGCCATTCTTAGTGAAAAGTGATCCACCTGGACGACCATATATACACTGCAAGGTACAGAAATAGATCAGACTAGGTTTATGTGTACAGGTCCATGAGTTTATAGAGGGCCTGAAATGATGACATTTGTAAAAGACTCTATCTTGCCTTTAGAGGAAGTGCATCCTCCTCATCCGAGTCTCTGAACTCCACACACACAGCAATGTTTCTAGCCTGCAGACATACAATGCACAGTGACCATATGTATACTCCTAAGCTGTCACCCCTTGATCACGTTCACAATAATAATGCACAAAAACATTTATTACACTCACAAAAACAGATTTAGTGCTGGTACCTTAGCAAAGGTCTTCTGGCTGTCATATTTGAGATGGCGTGGGTAGACATACAGGTGATTGTTATAGGTGGTGAAGGGTTGTGAGCATTTCGCTATACATGGCACAAACTCCTCGACCTCAAACAACACCCCGTTCCAATTACTGCTCTCAAACTGGCGCACTGGGATATATGAGGATGTTATGCAGTCTACTCAAATAAACACAAACAATCACAGAGGACAGGATTTAAGAAACCAACCAGATACATGTTAAAATAAAAAGCATTAGCAGAACCAGTGCCAAGTTTGACTCACTTGGGAGATCTGGGGCCACATTGTCGATAGTGACATCCAGATTCCCCAGGATCACTGGCAGCTTAGCCATTTTCTCTGGCCTGAGAAAAACATAGGTACAAAGGACAGATTGAAGACAGGAAAGAAGCTATTTTAATCCTCACTCTTACTCTGATAATAAAGGAAACACACATTCAATAGTAAGAGAAGGGAGGTAGTGACATTTTCAAGACATGCTGCTTCAAAATAATACCCCATAACATCAAAGAAAGAAAAAAGCGATTAACAGACATTATTTAAAAATGATGTGTTTCTGATCCTTGAACTGTTTTTCACAGTAGGAAGTCAGTAGGAAGTTCACCAAAAAACAAAAAAAAAACAAAAAAAACCTCCGACCATTCAGGGAGACTGCAAGACAAGTGCTGTAACAATGCCTAACAAGCACAGAGCAGCCAACAATAGAAAGATGGACTAACTTCCTGAAATCTGCCAGAAGTTTGAACATGTCCTCATTAGATAGCTTGTTACTGTCCTGCCTGTAGATTGCAGAGAAACGTGCAGATTTATCCAGTGCCCCATTTGCATCCTTAAACAGAGGCCTGTAACAGAGAGAGAGAGAGGGATAGAGAGGGACAGAGAGAGTCAAAACATGAACAGAGCTTTCATCTGGATCCTGCAAGACAGAGAAGATAATGCATGCTCCCACTCACTGCCTTCCTCTGTAGGTATATCTGACGTGTCTCGTTGCATTAAAAACACTAACATTCTTATCGTACTACAATGAATATAAGGGAGCTGCGCTATATTAGTAGAGCTGGATGTGTATACATGTAATGCTGATAAGTGTAATATACTGAAAAAGTTCAATTAAGTCTGATTTAAAAAAAAAAAAAAAAAAAGGAAGACTAAACTGAAGAGGAGCAAAGAGGCCCTAGAACATGTGTATTAGCTGTCCAGTCTAAGTCTGTATTGAAAAATGGGTGGAAGAACTAGTGTTAGGTTTTCTCAAAGAGTTCAAGATTCCAAGCCTCACTTCTGTAAAAAAAGTACACCTTTTCCTAATTACAAAAACAGCATAAAATGTCTGCTTTGTTAGCCATAAGAACAAGTGCAGGACTTTTCCATGGAGTCACTTGAGTAGCTCTCGTCTCATAGTTCCCAAAGCCTGAGAAGTGCATTAAAGTGTAGCGCACACAGATATAGCCAACTGCTTCATTAATCTTGGAAAGCGAAGCATCTTTCTTACCTGGCTGCCCATGCAAATGGCATCCTGTACTGGCCGAGCCTGCTACATGCTACTTTAGCGTTCTTCAGCACCTTCTGTGCCGTCTGAGAGAGGAGAGAAGGAACCGGAAAATAAGAGGAAAGAGTACATAACAACATTTCCATACAGGCTGTGCTCTGATATAGTTCCTGACTGTTTCTGTAAACACACACGAGGCTTTCTCCAATGGTACCTCTATCTCTAATGGTACAGTAAAAGACACCTGCAATTTTATAAACAGTAGATGAACATATTTGCACCACTTCACCACTTTGTGATTCCGAGTACATTCAGAAATGTCATTATTATTCGAATATAAGCGTGGGTGTAAAGATTTGTGAAGTAGATCCACAGACCCACCCACTCACACTACCTTGGTGGAATCAGAACTTTTCATGTATGGCTCAGCACAGTGAGTTATTCCTCCCTGAAGAACTTTCTCAATCCGAGCGACCAGGAAGATATCTGGGTGCGGACACGTCACAGAAAACACTCCCTGCACACACACACACACACACACACACACACACACACACACACACACACACACACAGCATGCTTAGTGATGAATAGCAGGATTTTCAAGCAATTCAGAACATCAAAGTAGCAGTAAAACACTTTATTCAAGTAGGCCCAGAGTCATTTTTTAAAACAGTATAGTTAAACACAGAGTTATGCCATATGACAGCTTTGCACTGCAGACATGGAAAGTACTGTATTTTGGCACATTTTTTCAGTGTCTCCTTGCCATTGTGTATTGCTGATTCTGAATGGTGTGTCATATGTGGAGGTTATGCAGACCATTAAACAAGTTCAAATAGTTAGTAACATGACACTGTAAGCAATCACTAACTTTTGTATAAAAAGTGTTTTGTTGCTAAAACACTGGAGTAAATGTAAAGCTGATTCGAAAAAGTTGCAAAATACAAAAATATTATACAAATGTCCATTTATTGGACATTGGAGTTATTCTTGACCATTGTTGTGTAGTCATGCCTATTTCTTTGCTATGTGTAAGTGCTCCCAACCTGTCGTGGATACTGCAGAAAACTCTCCGGTAGATCCTTCTGTGTTTGCTGTGCTGCTTCTGAAGCTCCATTAATGATCTGAGCACCAGAGCCCGGAACCATGGCTCTTACTGACGGGTGGTTTAGGTCTACGTGGAAATCTGCTGAGATCTTGCGACTGTTCTGAACATCAAACAAGGACAGCGTGACGAAGAACGGCTCCACCTGCCATGCACGGAGAGAAGACAGATCACTACAATGATCCCCATGCTTCAGTTACCAAAGCTTTTAAATGTATTAACTTGTGGCTTACATTGGTGGTTGGGCCCTCCTCATTCTCTGCCACACAGCTCTGTAGGTTGAATGACAGGTCGTTGCATTTCACAAGAATCCGCTTTCCAAACTTCTCCTCGAATGGTCTGATTTCTGGCTCGATCCCAGAGAAGTCCAATTTCTGTAGGCAGACACGGCAGATATATTAAAGGCACCAGCAGATCCATTCTGCAGTAATTTCAGAAAGACTTCTGCCTGGCTTTCAGACTGTTTTCTTTGCTTATCTCAAGTCTTTTACCTGTGTGTCTGCATCCAATGTGAAGAGCTTTAGCCGAGTTTCATTCCTCATCTTAGACTCGATATCTCTGGCACTCTGAAGAAAAGCACATTCAATACATCAGTGCACACTAGACTAATAACAGCATTTCCTAGAGAAGTATAACTAAATGGTCAAGTCATAATGACAAGAGTGGGGCTGAAATTTAAAAACAACACACACTTGTCAACATGTATGAATGCTATTAAATTTTCTGACTAAAACTTTGTGCAGGCCAGACCTCTGTCTAAACACTACACATGTACGCTGCTAATCTGACTCTCAGTGGTTCTTCAGTGGTGTGTTTATAATTTGGATCTATGGTTAGTAGCCTAATCAGAAAAATTACACTTATCTATTACACATGCTTTTTATAACACGAAACTGAAGCCCGAGCCATAGTGTGTTTAATGTTGTAGGCTACCAACAAAAGAAAGTATAAATCCACTAAGCTTAAGAGTCAAGAACAAAAAACATGCCCAGCTTTCCTGTTAGTTCAAAGTAGGGCAAGTGAGTTATTGTAACACCTGCATGGATATTACCATATTGTACTGTCTCTAGCACGATAAGAAGAGCAATATTTTGGTTTCGGATGGTTTTGGGTTGCGAGTTAATGAAATGAAAGAGCCACTGCTCAAGCCAGAGTCTTATGCTGGCCATTTATGCAAACAGGACATACCTGAAAGCTGTCCATACTTCCAGAAGTGCCATCAGTCTTCCCCAGTTCATCATCTACAGAGTGGGAAAATGAACAGCTCTTTTATTAACATGGCTCACATCCACATCACAGGAAGAAAACTGTAGTTTTATAGACAGACAGATGATAGATAAATTCCTGGAGAGAGAAGGTCATAGTAGGCTCTTAAACAGACCAAATAATGCATGTGGACCACTGAGAAAAGATAAACCAAAACACACAGAGTGGGTCCAGACGCCTGGGATATCTCACTGCTCTGGAGAGCAGGGATATGTGATTCTGTGCACTGTTCAGTAATGGAGTTGGACGTGTTTCTGTGTTATCTGCTGTCATGTCAGTAGTGGTAATTATCTGGGTGGTCCAAGAACCCCACATACTCAGATAGACAGGCACACAAACCATCATGTAGGTCTCCATTCCTCTTCTCTTGCATGGCGAGCTCGAAGCTGCTGTGAAGTATTTTGTTCAGCGTGCTGATCCACTCCTCCATCTCACTTTCAGAGTCGGCGGCCAACAGATAGGCGCTCTTATCCTGCATCTTCAATTCAAACGCAAACCTGCGCACCTTATTATTCTACACAGAGAAAGACAAGAAAGCTTCAGATTACCTTAAAAAGTCATGTGTCAGATGTTTACTAAGTGAACATCACAAGTGGAGTCTGGCCAAAGTTTTTGCTTTGGTTAATTGGTGTGAAGTGTGCGTTGGAAAAGAGTCAGTAGCCTTTTCCAAAATGGACAAAGAGAAGTGTGAGGAGAAAGTTCTCTCTCTGATTGCTATATGATTTATATTATTTTACATGGGTGAACTTTACAGATGAGCGAGAACAAAACATCCCTGGTTCAAAATCCGTTACTTAACAAGCAGACCATAGGTGTAGGGTTGATCTGTGGTTTGATTCATGCGTCTGAGTGACAGAAATAAATGATATTTCCATTTCTAATGAACGCATCCACTTGACTACAGTAATGTGTGGTAACACTTTAAATTCCAACTCTGATTTGGTATGTCTGTAAATTTGCTGCGTGAGAGAAAGACATATATGCGTGCAAACAACCAGACAGAAAGCGGGTGAAAATATTTCCATGTGGAGGACAAAAGAGCTACCGGCTGCCAAAAACACTGCTTAAAGGGATCAGGCAGAACACTTACAAAAAGGATGAGGAATATTAAGCAAGCTAGAGGAAGTCAAGGACAAGCACAGGGACCTCTTACAGCCTAGATGGAAATAGTAGAAGAGCTTTGCTAGCACATCTGTATATGCGGCAGTTCTCGAATTCCTGCCTCGTTTCCTCTAAGTTCCCCAGGCGTGTGTGTGTGTGTGCGCGCGCGTGTGTGTGTGTGTGTGTGTGTGTGTGCATGGTGCCCGGTGATGGAGTGGCATCCCATCCACAGTGTATTCCTGCATTGCACCCAGGGTTCCTGGGATAGGCTCTGGATCCACCACGATCGTGAACAGGATAAAGTGACGATGGATTGATGAATTAGTTGCAAAAGGATGTTGTTCATGCATCGGATCTTGGAGAGCTCTCAGTAAAAGGACGACTAAACCCGTGTCCTAAGCACATAACCTTTTTCCTATAGCGCTACAGAAATAAAACTGTGAATTCTGTGGAAAATGAGATGCATCAGAAAACCTGTAAAATCTGCTTTTCACCCAACATCACCTGGTTGTTCTTGTTCACTGTTCTACCAGGGTTCTTAATATGTTTATCATTCTAGAAAACATTCCTCAGTGAATGACTTTAAATCAGTGGAGCGTGACCGACCCCAGCCCTGCTGCAAATATGGGAGACAGGCAATCAGTCTCAATGTTAGTACTCGGAGTGGGAGTTTTTCAGTACTAATTGCACAATTGGAGGACATGCTTGAGACAGCCTGGTTCATTAAAAGCCAGACTGGGGGAGGCTAGACTGCGAGTATGCTGCTCAGGGGAAGAGGTTAACCTATTAGCTTTTCTGGGATGCTTTCTGCTCTTGGAGCACATCTCACACCAAACCTCTTGTGGCAGCAGGGGCGTGGCTGAGCGCCAGCTGTGGATAGAGAGGAGGCGGGTTGAACCAGCAGGTAGTGTGATGATTCTCATCTGTGCCTTATTACCGCCAGTCTACTGATTTGTGTCTCTTTGTGCTTTCCGTGACTCCCGCAACTTGTGAGAGAGAGAGCGAGCGAGAGAGAGAGAATGATATATCTGGCAGGGCTTGCGAGACACACACGCACACACACACACACACACACACGCACACACACACAGAGGAGCGTGAACTTGAAGCTGACAGCGCAAAAGCCGTGAGTCTGTGATGGACCCTTTTTCTGTAGAGTTGTCCTGTTTTTGTCGAGTTTTGAAAGCGCGGACTGAAAAAACTAAAATTATGCCTGCGGCCGGAGGCTTCCTGCACACCCTCGCACACCAGGCTCTAGAGTGGTGCCAAAACCCGGGATCGGGGAAGACTTAGGAGGCAGGTGTAATTTTAGCCGAGACAGAAATCAACTGAGAAAGGGCCTGTCACGGACTTGCAGCTTTTGCTCCGTCAAGTTCAAGTTCATGCTCCTCTGTGTGTGTGTGTGTGTGTGTGTGTGTGTGTGTGTGTGCGTGTGTGTGCGCACATCTCGCAAGCTCTGCCAGCTATATCACTCTCTCTCACTGGTTACAGGAGTCACTGAAAGCATAAAGTGACATAAAGTAGACTGGTGGTAATAAGTCACAGGTGACAATCATCACTCGGTATCTGCCGGTCCAATCTGCCTCCTCTCTGTCCGAAGCTGACACTTGACCACGCCCCTGCTCCCACGCCTCTAACCATCAGATTCTCTAATCACTAGGCTACCGACCACACTAATTACACTGACAGGCCATATGGTGGGCATGCACACAGCTGCACATTTGACAATATCTGATAGCAATCAGACAAAAAAAGCTACAGAAAAAATTCAAATGAGTGTAAAAAAAATAGCCCAAGACAAGATGAGCGTGGAGACAATAGCACCGAGATGGACCGTTCTTCTTTCTTTCTTTTTATATCTCCTGTACTTCTTCCTCGCACTTGCGCACACACACGTTATTTCACATGCAAATATTTTTGTTGGTTTAAAACCTGCATTTACTACTAATTTCGCCATAACAATGCGTTACTTGTTTGTTTGCAACAAGTCTTAAATTAGATCAGCCTCAGAAAAATGTTATGTGTTGGCCAGAGACTAAGAAAGTCAGAGTGCTAAAGCAACTAAAGAGTGAGACTGTTAAAGAGAAAGAGACAGAGAATGCAATATGCTGATACTGAAACCACTGATGTAATCTCCATATGGATATCATGTCTGTTTCCATAAGACTAGTGTACCATTCCAGATAAAGCACTTATTTATTTAACTCCGGACTGGAATAGGAACGTTCCTCTGTATGTGCAAAACTGAACTCTCTCTCTCTCGCGCACACACACACACACACACACACACACACACACACACACACACACACACACAAGCATTCACCTCTTAAGTGACAAAGCTTACATTTATAGCATGGGAAATCACAAATACAGTTATTTTTCCATCACACCACTTTTCTCATACCTGAACTACACCCATGCAGGAATCTAGGAAAATGGTTCCTTTGGGCTCTTTGGAGATCTTTTCATCCTTGTAGAAGTTTAGGTTATAGGAGCCATCTCCTAGTTGTGTGAGGTGGAAATACCTCCTTTTGAAAGACTGAAACAAAGCATTAAACAGAAACACTTACTTTATTAAAAGAATAGGCTTTTTTAAAAGAAACGTTAAATTGACCACAGACAGGACTACAGCACAGTGAGAAAGGAACAGACAGTTTTCCCTATGATGGAAGTCTAAGGACAGCTGCTGAAGCAGTTAATAAACATTTACATGAAGCACAAAACACTTTTGTAAAATGCGTTTATAAAATTTAGAGTCTAAGCTACTTGTAAATTAAGCCCTAAATCTGAGTATTTTCAGAGAGGAGACTGCTGTTCTAGAGGGAAGAATTAGTTTTTTCAGCATTATTGTGTGGTTCTGATAAATACCACAAACACTTAAGTAACATGAGACCAACTTTATAAGCTATTCTTTAATTTCTGTTTCATCCGAAGAGCTTTATTGTTAAAATGCAAGTTGTAGTTTTGAATTCGCACTGTACAGTATACTCACTTCATCTTAGCTATCTTAACTGGACGCAATTTAACCTCTGTCCTTAGCTGTAGGAGTCTCAGTTTAGCAGGTTTTTCCGTTCGTTTAGATGTAGTAGATGTAGCTATAGTGGATAAAGCTGTGCTGGTTTGCTGAAAATGTACTTTTGTGCTTTAGAGCACACAAGGGAAAACGACGGTCCAGCTAGTTAATTCCCCCCACCAGTCAAATGTATTTTTTATTTGATTTCAATTCCAGTGCACTGCAGCCGTGCAGTCATTCAATGCCTCCACTCTGTGCATAAACATAAGCATGATTTAAGTCCTTACACATGATGTGGTAAACACAATCTACACACCACATTGTGTACATTTTATCCTGTAGCCCTATTACAGCAGGGTGTCAGTTAAAGTGTAAAAGTTTGTTAAAGATTACTGGATAAAGATGGGCACACAATAGTAAATTTGTTGCAAAAACATTGCTGTTATATCTATAAATATGAAAGAGTTTGCAACGTTTCAGTTTTTGGATCTGCCAAACAGTGACATTTCACACACAGAAGGTATTTGATTTGGTGTGAAAATGGATTCTGTGTAAAGATTAAGATTTCAGTTCTGGATAAGCTACGCATGTCCTGGTTTCGCTTTATGGATGCAATTATACACAGAAAAACTCGCCAGCGAAAGAAGGAGATCTTCCATAATTGCACTTAGCCCCGTTTGTCTGTTTTAGGTCTTACTGCAATTTGTCCAATGTAAGACAAGAGGTATTCAAGTGTGTGCATGTATGTGTTTACAGGGTTAAATAAAAGAAACACACTGTATCAGACACAATGGTATGTATCTAAAAGCAAACTACAGTATGCAGTGTGGCCCCTGAGCCAAAAACCTTGGCCATTCCTGCTCTGGAGGAACGAGCACTGAGTACGGCCAGTTTCATACTGAGTGTGGTGTATGAAGATGTCTCACCCTCATAGTGACACTGATCGCACTGTTCATGTTGCCTTTGTAAAGCCAGCCTTGCCTACTAACACCACCCTTCTGAGAGCCCAAGGAAGCTGTGTCCTACACACACACACACACACGGAAACAGAAAGAGGAGAATGAGTTTTGTGATGTGGCTCCAGCTCTTCTCTGTTTGATCTTGCAGCTAAAGTAAATGTTAGGAGAACAGGGATTCATTGAAAAAGGAATCCAGATCCCTAACTCCTGTCCAGCAAAAACGCAGAACAGCAGAATCACTGATAAATGAAAATAAACCACTCTACTAGAAAGAATAATCTCTCAGACAGCAGGATGACATCTGAAGCTTTAACAGAAAAAAAACACACACACATTACGCCCAACATACAATGGAACGCACAATATCATCATTTCTGTCAGATAAAACCGTTAAAGGTTATTACCAGTATACTGAGAGCACAGTAAATATTGAATATACACATCCCAAAATCTGCATATACAGAGGATTAGAGCATAAATATAACATAAGCTTATTAGAAAATGTTCCTATAGTCAGTGCAGCCAAAGTTTTAGCTGTAACGACTGTTTTTGCAAGCTTGAGATGTCAACACAATAAGAAATCGAAAATGCATTTACAGACCTCCCGTAAAGTCTTATCAGGAAAAGATACTGTAAGTGAATGCTTACAAAGCACTCCTCTTTGGTGCTGTTTTTATACATGAGCCAACCATAAATCCAACACAGAAACTCGAACTTAAATTATAGCCACACACATTTGCTGCTAGATGCTCTCTATGGCTTGAAAGGTTAAAAGGTTAAACAGTCAGCTAAATGGTTGAGTACTGCTGCTAAAAAAAAAGAGAGAAGGTTTTAACATTAAATGATTCTATGGCTGGCTACAAAATGACTGACTACTTGCATTGAGGTTAGCCACTGACCGCTCAGAGTGTCTGTATGCTTTGTGTATATGGCTGCATGTTCTCATTTACATACTGTAAAGACTAGTGCAGCCATGTAAGTCTTATATCAGCCCAATTAAAGTGACTTTGAGAAAGCATTACTGTTAATCGCTCTGAAGTCCGCAATACCGGTTTATATCTCAGATGAAAATGACTTGTTTGTATTAAATAACGCTTAAAACGATTTCACGGGCCATGCGGTCAGTCTGAATAGGCCCGGTCAGCTGTTTGCTGTAGCTGATTAATGAAACGGGATACCCTGTGTCTGCTGGGTTGTGAGGGGAGGAGATTTCTTGGAAGAAAGAAAGAGGCAGAAGGAGCCGCCATGGCTGGCCATTAGATACCTCGCTGATGCTGTCCAGGCATAAACTGCTAGACTATTCATAGAGACATGACCTAGTGGTCAAACTGTGTGTGTGTTGGAGATCTTTAGCCCAGTGTCCTGGGATATCTGTAGAGGAGTTGCTGCTGGTATAACAGTAGCTCATGAAAGATGCGCTTTAAGTTATCAATGGTAACAGATCGGTATGAGAAGAACTTGCTGTGTCAGTATGTGCCTCGGCCGGCTTTTGACCCACTTTCCCTTAACAAACTGCGTTTAATAGAACAAATAAAGACATTTAGATTCATCTCACTGAATATTTTCTTTGTCACTGATGAAATAGTTGGTGGTGTTTCAACCATATTCACTCACCTCGTCTTTATCAACATCCTCGTCGACCTCAAACACATGAACTGCCAGCTTATCGGGTCTTGACACTTTGCTGTGCAAACGCCAAACAGAGGAACATACATTACAATGCAGTTAACAGGGCTAGCATGAAAATACTGTCTATGATGAAGCATTACACTTTCAAAAGTACAGTGTCACTGAATTCACAGAGCTGCCTGGCAGAGAGGTAATGGCTCTGTTAGTAATGATTTGTTTTCTGTTCTCAGGCATTTACTGCCTTTATTGGCCACGTGTGTATTGTCAAATGTCACTCTCTATATATTTCTTTAGACATAGTGATGAGAAAACCATATCTAACTGAAGAATTCATGTGGCTCCCCTCAACTGCTCTGTGTCCGTACAGGAACAGAGGAACTCGTACATTGTTCCACTGGCTCCATTGTTACTAAGAGGAGGAAATGTGCATTTTGTACAGACTCCGGTTTTCCAAGAACCGACATGCTTTGACAATTACACACATGCATACAATACAATTGCCAGTGATACTCTGTTAAGTCCATGGTTCTATGTAGTTATTGTGTGACTTGTTCTAACTTGTCTGAGGTACAGGTTGTATAGATCCTGCCTTTTGTTGAAGCTATGGAGACCAGGCTAAAAGAAACGGTGTGGCTTACTTGGGGAGTTGACGAAAGTCACCAGAATAATCTTCATACTTGTAGTTGACGACGTGCCAGTCTGATTTGTAGGTCTTAAGACACTGGGAGAACAGGAACAATAAATGATTGTTAGAGCCATAACTTGATACTGTGTGTTGGTCCCACAGAAATAGTCCAAATGCTATTTCAGGCCACAGTTTCCTGAAAAGTCGTCCTGGGTAAGAGGGAAAAACTCTTTGCTCTCTGTCCAATCTGACTGCTCAGGAAGAGAGGGCAAGATGAAAGAGCAGGGGCCTCTTTTTAATCAGGATCTTCCACCATTTAGTTTCTATCTCAGATTTGATTTTTTCTAAAAATAAAAATCAGTAAGGGACCTGAAACTCTTTAGTGAGGTAATAAAAAATGGTAGATATCTATTCAGGATTACAAAACTAACATGGATCACTCACCTTACGTTAAATTAATTCTCAAACTCCACTGTTTAAAGAGTGAACTTCGGCCAAGTTAAAACCTTCCATCTCCTGCGCGTGCACACACACACACACACACACGCACACACACGCACACACACGCACACACACGCACACACACGCACACGCACACACACACACACATGTACCGTCCAGCTGGTGAACTCTTCTGCTTTTTATGATACTCTATAGCATGTGTGTGTGTTACGAGAGATTGATGCTTCATACTTGGCCAAAGTTCAGTCTATAAACACTGAAGTACATCCACAGAGTCCAGTGTTGAGAGCAGTGTGTTGCACTTTTTTCCAGTGGTTGTGCGTGCTGTAAAAATTCTCAAAGCCACAGCCGAATCATTTCTAGCACGTGACCATTATTAACGCACTGGACTCATTTGTCTGTACAGTACAGTAAGTCTGAGAGGCCAGTCTGTCTCTTACCTCCTGCACGAACAGGCTGTGCGCTTCTCTCTGGGCATTCTCTGGGACTGATGGGTACAGAGTGCGGATCTGCCGGCGCAGAGTGCAGGTCTGCAGGAGAGAAATGGTTAAAAAAAAAAGAAGAAGAAGGTGTTTATCACACTACTGTCGGGAAGAAAAGAAAGGAGGCCTTACGTGGAAGTGGAAAAGCATACCCCGTTTCAAAATACAGATTCTGTGATTTAGGCGAAGAACTTTCATCCCCGATAATAATACTCTTCTATGCACAGCTGAAGGATGAGCTTATATTTTTCATTTGATATCAGTACTGCCTATCAGTATCAGTATTGTCACAATATTGTTTCAGCATCACAGGCATTTTACTCAACCTAGTAAAAGTCGTTCCTAAAAAAACCTGTACAGTCCAGCTGGGTGTGATTTCCCAAACAGCTTTTCAATATTATTCCTGTCTGATGGCCACTCCCAGGTCTGGCTGTGCTGAAAAGATCAGGCAGAGGAGTAGGAGACTCATTGCTCAGCCTCAGCCTCCTGCTGTAATGATGACTGATGATAAAGACAAATACTGAAACAGCATTAAACTGGGTTGCCTGTATTTACTTGCTTCCTCCAGAGACACAAAATCCCCAATAAAAATATGTGGAAAGTGTTTAATAAATAAGCTGTCTCTTTTGGACACTCTCCTACGGGGAGTTTTCGAGAAGCTGCGTAGCTGGTAAATGGTGTGTGGGTGTGTGCGATGAAAAGTCAGAATTCCTGCTTCAAAAGACAGCCATTTCAGTGACATGTAAACAAAGCACACAGGTTAAACTTAGCCAAACAATGCCAGAGTAAAAATTCCCTTCCTGACTCACATCCTACAATAGAACGGCCCACAGGAAGGAGCAGTTTCACTGTCGAGTGCTCCGAATGCCATCAGGATTTAGGATTATACTTTTCCGCACCTCACTGACATGCACATTGTTTTCGTGCCTGGAATATCAAGCCCCCTGAGTTGCTCTATTCCCATTTTGTTGAAGATGTAATAATTCTGGGAAGTGGAGAGTGACATTTCAATCCCAGACATAACTGTACACTCAGGGAAAAAAGTTCAATGTCGCACGCTAAAGCGTTCTTCGGTTCCTCTGGGAGAAGAACCCTATGAGAAGAACCCTATGAGAAGAACCCTATGAGAAGAACCCTGTGAAAGGTTTTAAGTAAAAATGCTTTAGAAAGCTATAATTATTAAGCATCCAAAGAATCCTTGAGGAATCTTTTTTTTTTAAGAATGTAGCTTTGAACAAACAAAGCAAAAAAATTTCTCCCTTACTCCAGATGCAGCTGGTCAGATATGTTTGGAGTGTGACCTTTCATTCTTTACTTCTTCCCTGGGGTTAAAGCGGCTAACTAGTAATGGAAACCACCCAAATGTTCTTCCTTGAATCCACTGTGTCTGGGCGTATATTGAGACAAGCAAACACTTGGGGTAGAGGGAACATGTAAATTGGATTTTCTCACTAAACTAGCTGTTAAAGGATAAACACTGAGTCCTGAAAGATATGTGAAGTGCTTGGTGTGAGTCTGATCACAGGTGGAGGAGGAGGAGGTCTTGGCACACAGCAGTGGCACGTCCAGTAGCAGCGTGTTTTTAACGTGGCATTCCACAGGTTCCATAAGAGCTTCACACAATACCCTGCTATTGCACCACTTCCTCTCTCCTATCCTGACTTCCTGTAGGGAAGATGAGAATCAGATTGAGTGGAAAAGTGAAAGAGTGGTGTTCAGATGAAGGGAGAGATGGAGGCGTATAGTAAACGAGTGAAAACAGTGCTGGAATGCAGCTGAAGTGAGTTACTGAATCAAGGCACAGCTTTTTCCCCCCCTCACACACTGCGGCATGCAAAATACACACCCCAATTCTCTCTCTCTCTACACACACACACACACACACACACACACACACACACACACACACACTCCCAAACTCCCAAGATGCTTTCCTAAACATCCCCGCACGTCCTTGCCGATGCACGTGGTTAGGAGTTAACGCTGTGTGTATGATTGGGAAAGGCTGACTTTACACACATATGGGAAGGGAGGACTCCCACGGCTGAAATCTCAAGAGCACAGCAACAGAGTGAAAAGAAGGGCAGCAACATCAGGACCTACAATCCTCTTGCAAAGCGTCCACTTCCGCTCACTCACTCATATTCCATTCTAAGGACAAGGCTGCTTTACAAATTCTACCTTCAAATCATCACTGCAACACATACAGTCAGGTCCATAAATATTGGGACATCGACACAATTCTAACATTTTTGGCCCTATACACCACCACAATGGATTTCAAATTAAACGAACAAGATGTGCTTTAACTGCAGACTGTCAGCTTTAATTTGAGNGCCAGGCCTCTACTGCAACTGTCTTCAGTTCCTGGCTGCCAATGGAACTGGTTCTCTTGTATTTATTGATGATGTGACTGCTGACAAAAGCAGCAGGATGAATTCTGAATGTTAGAATTGTGTCGATGTCCCAATATTTATGGACCTGACTGTACACACACTCATGCAAGTGTGTCAATCTGGCATGCATTATCTCTCTTTTACCACATGCGTTTGCCTTCATTAGTTTTTCAGAACTGAATGATATTCCAGAAAATATTAGCTCGATATTTTATGTAGTAAAATATCTAGCTTTCTACAGGCTAATATTACTATCAATATTACTATTCTACTTTGTCTGCCTCTCATTCTTCCAAGGTTTTATTGCTCTAAACAACTGTGTAACCGCTTTGCATAGTAATAAGTCTCGGCTAAATGCATGATTAATACAGTAGGCTTTCAGGAGCATTGGTTTAGAAGCATGACTAAAAGTTTTGACCGGATCTTTTGTCCCAATAGAAGGAAATGCACACAAGCCAGCGAATCAGAATCAAGTATTTCAAGCAGCCATGGTATAAGTTGTCATTACTACAAGATAATATATACAATGTTTAGATATGGACAGAGTGAATTCAAGCCGAGTCGAGTCCTGGCATCACACTCCAGACTTTCACTGTGGAAGCTGCTGCCATTTTCACTGGACGTGTTTGTTTAAAACGTGACATCATGCTATTGTGTTCAACTTCTGAGTCGTACTTGGGTAATAAGAAGTGAAAAAAAGATTTCACAAGTTGAAAAATGGTTATTAATGTAATTCTGACACACTGTATGTTTCCAAGTCGATCTAGATTTGATCATTTCAGTTACTATGACAATTTATACCAGGCTCCCAGCGCTGGTCTGGGAGTGCCCTCTGTCCTGCACGTTTTAGTTCCCCTGTTCAACTAATGAGCTGAGTAACAGCTCTTCCTGAGTCGACGTGGGTGTGTTAGAGGACAAAGATTGGGACCCTGTGACTTAAAGGGATTAACCCTTTTCATGATAATATTTATTATGGAGTTTTTATTTCAGGACTATAAATCTGTAATGTTTGCTGAAAACACTTGCAACTTTTTTTTAGCATCAGTGTGGGCGGGGGACAGACAACAGAGCGAGAGAAAAAACTGACAGAAAAAAGCCTAAGGGACAGTCAATTTAAACCTGACTGAGCTTCTATCATTTACAGATTTAGACCATGCCTCGTCGTCTTTTGCGGACACCGGATGTAAAGAGGACTTTGGGTGCTGTCCGGGTCAAGAGTCGTACGTGTCGGGTGGAACCCACTCAGTGACCACATCCACAGTGATCTACAAATAACACACACACGCACACACACACACACACACACACACACACACACACACACACAAGCAGCCCGAAAGCTACAGAAGAGCAAACACTTCCAGCATTGAGTGACAGAGCTCTCTGTTTCTGCCTCTGCCTTCAGGCTGTGTTGAAGATTCTTACAGAGAGGCTGAGGATCACCTGTCGCTCTGACCACACTGCACCTTTTCTCTGAGATCACGTTTCTCGGCAAAGTCAAATACACAGACAGATACTGGGGGGTGGGGAAGGAAAAGAAAGAGTTACATGAGAGAGATAAATGGGTGCAGTCAAGGCTGTCGTCCTATCACTGAGAGTTCCCATGCAGCTGTTTGACCTTCACAGATGCACACACACACACGCGTGCACAGACACACACACTCCATGTCCCAATCATATATTAGAGACATGACATCTAAATGCTGCAATCGTCTTGTAGTGTGTAAATACAGGAGCCTGTGTAGAAGGATTTTCTGAAGAATGCCACACAGCCTGCAGCACAGATATGGGAAAGACATTAGTGCTGATATTACTGAGCAAACTCCGAGAAAGAGCCAGGAGATGTGCGCTCTCTGTGGGCTAGGAGCTGTGAATTGTAGAGCATGAGTTCTTGGCTTCTTGTAGTCAGGTCTGTTATGTAGTCCTCTCTCATCCTCCATTCAGAGAAACACATATACTTCTATAGTCACTTGGTCACTTTACCCCGTACTTTAGCACAATGCAATACTTGCCTTGTTAATGCCAAATTAATTCTAATGCAGAATCACACTGGTGGTCTCCGATAAATCAAGAAGTGTTCAATCAATTATACTGTATGTTTTTTATTTGGATTTGAAAAAATGCTCAGTAATAAAAGGATATTATGTGAAGTATCATGTGAAAACTTTTAAACATCCAGTAACAACAATCACGTTTTTCTGCACCATGCCGGGTAGCAATAAGCCACTCAACCTGCTGCTACGTCTCCATTTCATCCCTGAGGAGTTAGTCAGGCATTTGGAAGTTGTTGGACTGCTCATGAACTGCTCTGAAACAGAAAGTGCCTTTGATATGTCTTTGGTATTGCAGCTCATTTCGACTTGTAGAGCAGCCCTGCTATGATCTCCTGCTCTATAATCTGCTAGAATCACACCATGTTTACATGTTGTCACAGAACATAAAAGCCACCAAATATAAATTACAAAACTCGTTCGACGTAAAGTTTATATATAGAGTCTTTATGACGACCAGCCGGGACGGAGGAAACTGGACATACACATACGTTGGAACCGAAAATTAGTTTTAATTAGAAAATTAGTTCGAGGGCAGAAGTAGCTCAGTGGTTAGGATGTTGGGCTACTGATCGGACGGTCATGAGTTCGATCCCCGCACCGCCGAGCTGCCGCTGCTGGGCCCTTGAGCAAGGCCCTTAACCCTCAACTGCTCAGTTGTATAACTAAGATCAAATGTAAGTCACTCTGGATAAGGGCGTCTGCCAAATGCCATACATGTAAATGTAAATGTAGTTTAAAATACCTTAAACTAATACGTAAAATAGAAAAAAATGTATATACTCTGTTTGTGTGTGAGACATATAAGCATGGTGTGTGGTAATAATGCATACTTGGCCATCACACCTTGGCAGGAAATCATAGCTGCTCATCATCACACTGCCAAATATAAAAACTGTGAATATAAGAATCACGGACCTACTACAGAATCATTCCTAACGCTCTCCTGCCGAAGCCCTCTCTCATCGCCTGCATGATGTTTGGAGAAGTAATTACAATCAGGAAACATCTGTTAAATATTACACCGAGGCATTTTTATAACGAGTATTATCCATGCACTTTAAATAGTGAGCTAGTTGAAGGGCGTGACCTCGGGGCTACAGGGTCACTGTCCCCTCCACAGTGCCACTCCTCTCCCTGAGCACGCGGTGTGTGTTTGCATAGCTGTCTGAAGCAGACCTCCCACTCAGACACTCGCTCAGAAACTGCAACCTGAGCTCCAAGACACACACACACACACACACACACCCACACGCACACACACAGTGGTGAGGTTTTAGACTGTGATGGTGTGGCGAGGTATTGATTAATATTTTGTTGTCGGATGACAGACCATGAAGGAGTAGTACAGAGTTATGTTCTGAAAGCAACAGTGTGGCAGTGCTTACATTTTCCACTCACCACTAACACAACGCCAACATCAACACTCCTGTTCCGTTAGAGTTACCAGTGGCTTTTCTGTTGCAGGTAATTGTTAATATGGCGACGTTTTATATGAGGAGACACTTATTTAGCATTTTTGAAGGAGTCTTCAGTGTCAGTGCTTTTTAACGGTCAGAAGTAAAGTCTACGGCCGTGGGAAAGTCTTCGGGAAGAAGAGCCATGCTCTTTGCAGTTTCTTCTTAACATGACAAGCTGTACGTGTCTTATTTCGTCTTATTAACATAAATGTAGAGAAAGAGGCTGGTGATGGAATGATTGCTTACAGTTGCTTATTAAATTCGCTCTTGTCATTGAACAAAAGAGTTGTAATTTGTATTGACATTTACCTATTCATGCTGTACAACAAGATTAAATGGAAAATGTACGACATGTTCTTTAAAACAAAAAATTAGTAATTGTTGGCAAATTGCTGTGGTATAGAAAGAATCAAACATATGCTCAAAGTTTGTAGAGGGAACACATCACACCACCCATTGATGATTATTTTCCAGTGATGACACTGTCATAATCTTAAATACCACCCATTGATGATTATTTTCCAACGACGACATCATTATCTTAAACAAGAGATGGAGGAAATGTGACAAAGACGAAAGGAATCTTTTTATTTTCCTTTTCCACTGTGCTAACCTGTGACCTACGTTTCATAACAGCAAGGTGGCATCACCACTTTTTAAATCAGCTAGCAAGTATTATTTTTTTCATATGAGTAGTAGAGTAGCATTGATGAGCACTGCAAAACTGTATACTGCATGTATATTACAATATATTCTATAAGTATAGTGACCCATCATGCTTTTTTTTTTGGTTGGGTAAAAATGCAGCTGACTCGAGGCTATTGGCTGCTAATGTTCAGAACTTCAGCGACGCAAAAATACCAACACTTGTTGACGAGTCAGAAGTTCGATTAGGTTCTTGACGAATAAGGTCAACTTATTGGACGTAACCTGATAAGGCTATTAGTTGCACAGTAAGACACTCAATGAGAAAAGCCTGTTTTCGGGTAAATAGAGAGGTATGTATGTGAGTTCAGGGTGTGTCTAAGGAATTTGCACCCTATAATGAAAAGCTACACCTTCGCCCTTCACCCAGCCCTCCAGCTGTACCCCTGTGAACTATTTAACTCGCTGTATTAGTTTCAGTAGCAGTAACAATAAGCATTTAATAAGACTCCACTGCAGCCATCTTTTTAAATGATTTGCTGCTGGAAACTATAGATTACTACACAGTTAAGCTTGCAGGATCAGATTAAAGGATGGGTTGCCAGGTAGTCTCACCTGAAAATCCTCCAGAGGGAATTGCAGCATGTCTCGGAGAACATCGCTAAGGATCTGAGTCTTCCTCTGGACCAGGACACTCTCATAGTCCAATGGCTCAATCAAACGTGGCTTGAGCTGCAAACACACACATAATCACGTTCATTATTCGCAATGAGGTAAGTTCAGTGTGGCACGGATAATCAAAGACAGCACTGCTTAACATGAAGAGTCATCTGTGGAAGCAGGCCAAGGTGTAATGATACCGTCAAACAATTTGGCTCACTTGCATTTCACATCTGCATTTCGTAAAATATTTACAGTAGGCTTTCTGAGAACTCAAGGTGTTTCCCAGTCTCTGCTTTAGATACATCAGCATTTAAGAGAGCTCAGGTTTATTGCGAGTGGAGACAGAGTGCGAGAGTGATAACAGGAAGAATATGGAAAAAACAGAAGCAAGATCTGGGAAATAAGTTTTTTTTTTGAAAGAAAATATACACCAGATGGAAGAAAAGGGTGGAGGAAGTGCACATGTTAACTGATCTGCTCTTAAAACCCACACTGACCGGTCTTGACTGTCTTGACAAACATACATACACATCCTCAAAAGTATCTTCTCTCTTGTGAACGCAATGTTCACAGGGCTTCAAGGAATCTTCCCAGTCTCACCCTTAGCCCTTTGCAGAAGCAGAACATTCAATTCAGATGAATTTATTGCTTTTGTTTCCCATTCTTAGACAGATTAGCTACTTTTAGTGTATTTTTAGGTAAAAAACCTGGTTGTTCTGTGTGAGACCTCGTCGAATTCTACGAATTTCCTCTTGTCATTGAGAAGTTGAGAGAGACGGAGAGCTATCTGGAACAAAAGAAATTCAACAATAATGGAAATGAAAATGTCTCAAATGCTTTTCTTTCCTTTTTGTACTTTCTCTTTAGTATTGAACGATAAGGTCCAGGTTGGACACGGCAAAGTGAGAAGAGAACCTCACTTATCACCAGGAGATGACTGAACGGGACAGGTATGAGACTCCGATGAGGGCTGGCAATGATACACTTCAACAAGAGCGTGTGTGCAGTCAGTAAGTATGACTTCAGCGCTCTCTGGTCAGTGAGATCGCAGGTTGCTCCACATCTGGTCCTGATATTAGCTGGATGATGTCAGAGGACTCACCATGGTGATGGAATAGTTTTACTAAGCATTGCTATCCGACCCACTATAGGATTAGAAGCACAGACGCACACCACACTTCTGACATCAGAACTGATCCTCCATCTCCAACAGAGGATCCTGCAGGTGTAAATTAAACATACACACCCATGCATACATGCATTTTTCCATTTCTGCTTCATTCCTAAGTATAACGTTAAATCTTCAGGGGGTACTGACATGCGTGCATATACATATACACTGTACCGCTACATTGGAGCACAAAGACACGCGCGCACACACACACACAGGTGAGTCAGTGATGAAGGGTTCGCTGATAACAGGGCAGGCATGGCATGTTCGGCATGTTCCTCACAGCTGATAGCATCACGCATCAGAGAATATAGCTCAGACACCCAACTGTGTGTGCATGAGTGTGCATTTTAGGTTAATCATAAGCTCACAGCAGCTGTACAGATACAACAATAATGACAATCATATGACAGGCAGGTGACAAATCAGTAAGTCATTAAACACAGTAAGAGATCACATATACCTGTATCAGATCATAATCCCCTCACATCCGAATCTTATTGTTACTTTGGCTGTTTTAATATCTAGTCTGTCTGCTAAAAGCCGTAGTTCGGTTTTTACATATGGATCTGGTGTTCTTTCAGGTCATGCAGGTGTAAAAATAAACTCTTTTATAGCTGATGATATCAATTATATCTGATATCTTGTGATATCATCTTTTTTATATCTTATGTAATTATGTGCCATTGCTCCCAATCATTTTACTTGCCATTAAAACCATTAATAAAATGCAAAAAAAACTAAATTTTAGGTCTATAAATATTTTTTTGACATTTCTAAACACACTTATGAAGACTTTCTAGACCTAGGCTTATTGTTCATTGAGATAATATTCCTTAACTCACTTAAAGAAAAAAAAATACTGTTCATATGCATCTACATGTGCTCTGGAAATAAACAGATCTGTGGGGAGAGGGGGTGTTTATTTTTCAGCATTTGTACTAAAACACGTTCTGTCATATGTATCATTCTTGTGCTCGTAACTTGGACAGCTCTGGCAGCGACAGCTTCCACAGACCCTTTAAATGTATTGGAGTCATCAACAAAACTAACTTTACCATGATTACACAAGCTCTTATTGCCTTTCACATCATTTTGGTGAGGACCATCATAAAACAGCTCTCTCGCCAGTAACAACCGGAACCACCACTCCGGAAATCCACTTCGTCCCAGGTCAACAAACCACATGTGGGCTCTTTCCCACCTCACAAGTGTAGACAGGTTCGCTTCTAAAGAAAAAGTTCCACACCAAACAAGGTAGGTGTGGAAAGTGCCCTTAAATATACACGTAATGAAGACAAGTTTGCTCCACCTAAAGACCGGGTATGAAAGTAACAACAAACACAAACAACAAAATGGTAATTTTAACCTCAGCCCATTATAATTAAATCCTTATTTCCTGACCAACTTCTGTCCAAACTGAAAAAGCACAAACGCATGCCAGGGCTCAGAGTCACATGGGGTGAAGAATCCCTGTGCACACAGGAAGTTCAGCCCTTTATTTAGGCTCAAAGACATCAAAACAGCCACTAAGGTTTGGACAGTTGTGCTCACAATGACATGAAATGCAGTTATTGTGGTCCTCGAGAGTAAATCAGTCCTGACTCCTTACACAAGTCTGACGTCACACGATCACAGGTGACCCACACACACACACACTGTGTGCACATATGTGTGCTTTACTCTCCATATTCCCATCAGGGTCCACTGACCAAACGCTTCACACACTAAAGCCCACAGCAGAACTGATAACTGTGCTACTCTGCTGATACAAACACACACACACACACACACAATTTCCTCCCAATCAGGTAATCCATTACGTTCTTCAGTTAGAGCACCTGTTTTGGCTTCTTCAAGGTTCGTTTTGTAATTGATAAAGTGTGTATAGACCTAGAAAAATATCGTTTAGATAGAATAACTGATTTGCAATATTGTCTCATATATTATGTAAAGTTTTGCGTATATTGTTTGGCCAAGAAATTAGCTCTGTAATGGACCTGCTCAGCTCTTTTCCTTAAAAATCAACTGAAAAAAAATAATACACAGTTTTAATAGAGAGCCCGGGGTTGGTTCGGGGTAAAGAGGAGGATTGTCCATGTTTTCACTGCAATTCCAACTTCATAATGCTCTAAAAATTATAATTCCAGAAAGGTTTCCTTCCATTCTCTGAGTGAGTGTAGTACGGAGTGTTGAGTGGCTAAGTGTTGGGAAGCCCCAGCTAATGCTCCTGTCACAACCCGTAACAGCTGGTGTGGTTAGGAGAGCAGATGTTTATTTATGGGGCAACACTTGTAACATTACAGCTTTGCATACGGACACAAATGGGACTAGAGGAATAAATTAGTACATATGGCTGAAATTGTCATTCTGGTCTACAACTTTGGGGAAAAACTGGTGTAGTTTGCTGCTCCATACACACTGCAGTAGTATTCTCTAACTCCAACATCTGCTTTCTTTAATAATCTCCTATCCACTCGGCTCGGTTTAATTAATACTTTTTAATCCAATTCATTCCGCTTCTATCACCTGCCTTATTTCTTATATTCGCAGTTTCACACACACATACGCACACACACACACACACACACACACACACACACACACACACACACACACGCTACACTGTTCTCTCTCTCTCTGCAAGTTTCAAATGGAAAATTTCTCATCAGAACACTTACATAACTCTAAACAATCTAGGAATTGGTTCATGGCACATTCACGTTGTTCAGTGAGAATTCCACCTCCATCCATATAAACCTTTACCTTTAAAATATATGTGAATAAAAGTCACATAGTCAAAGTTCTGATTTTCACAATTTCAAGACTGCTATTTCCACAACATCAACCTGGTGCACTTGTTGCAGTGTGTGTGTGTGTGTGTGTGTGTGTGTGTGCGCGTGTGAGTTACCGCTATCTGTGCTGGGTTGCTGCCCTGCTCTGGTTCGACAACAGGCTGAGCTTTAAATTGCTGTGGAGATTCAATCACCATCTTCGGCCCTTTAGCCGCCCTGCCCTGCATGCTTTCAGCTTGTCTCACTCTCTTTCCAGTCTCAAACAGTATAAAAATCCTTCAATCTTTCCAATTACAATCCAGCAGAAGCACTGGACGTGGGTCTCTCCAGCGCAGAATGGTGGCTGGATGGAGCAGCCAGCATGTCCAGGAAAGTTCAGCCTTCAGCAGTGAAACTTAACAGAGCTCTAAAGTTCTACTCCTTCCTTTCTCCAACTCTATATCTCACACACACTCACACACACACACCAAAGCTATTCTCTCTTACTCACTGTAAGCACTGACAGGAGAGCTCCTCCTACTCAGCTGTGTTACCCCCCCATACACACACACACACACACACACACACACACACAAAGGGACTCCTCCCCCAAGAGTGAGCTGAGCCTATGGAATTTACCTTCACACTAATGATTCATGTCTCACCACATACACAGAGACCAAAAAAAAAAACCACTCCACTGCACACAGATTGTCTTGTATAGGACAATTGTGTGTGTCTCTCTGTACAGGTGTATGCAAAAGTTTGTGCACCCATTAAAACTATTTGAATTTCTGCTTGAATAAGCCCTAAAAAATTAACAAGATCTCCGTAAGTCTTAATAATCAATCTAGTCTTATTTAATCATACAGCTAAAGTAAAAATGTCATTAATTTTAACAAAAAATTTTTGTTAATTAACTTTTAAAAATGTCATTAACTTTTCACAGATGGCTCATGCCAATTAGAACATTTTGTGCATCGTTTGTGCATTAGTTGACTAGTTGTTAGGAGTAGTAGAAGAATTTCTAAATCAGTAATCATGTATGTTCAGAGATTCAGGCATTGTTAATGCACAGCCAGAAACTGTAGAGAATGATACGTAGTAATAATATGTAGCATCTACAGTCGACACTGCAGTGTGAAGTGAAGGACACATTTAATCAAACATTTGTTATCTGTTCCAGATGCGAGTGTTTGAATGCTGAAATCACTGTACAGGTTTTTGTTACATTGCAGCACAGGAAGTCAGGGAGAAATTATGGCATTGAAAAAGAACAATATCGTGGTGTACAAGTCCTTACGGCAGTTCCACTGGCTCAACGCTGAATCACGCAGGATGAAAACATTCTGTAAACAGAACAACACGGTCTGAAGCCAGTGCTCATTATTTACTGAATCAGCTGCAGTTCAATCTTGTGCAAAAACTTGCTGCAAACATGAAATTTGATCCTAAAATTTATGAGAAAAGAAATACACTAATAAAGTTTTGTTGTAAAAAGCTTTATTTATTAATTATCTATACTGCTGGCAAACAGAAATATGTCCACCAGTCCTGTTCTTTTTATTGCATCTGATTGTGTGTGTGTGTGTGTGTGTGTGTGTGTGTGCATGTCCTGCATCTGCATTCATCCCCAAGTTGTCTATGTTGGACAGAAGGATTAAACTGGTCTAATTGTCCGTGAGCATGTTTTTGCATCTGCTTCTCGGGTATTCTTACGCACACACACACACACACACACACACACACACACACACACACACACACACACACACACACACTCAGAGAAGAGAATTCATGTGGCACTGCAAAAGGCATGTTTTTTTTTCTTTTTAGTATTTTGTTGACATCACCTGCTCCCTAAAAACTGCCGTTATGAGTGCACCTCTCTCCTACACTCTGGAAACACTGCGTCATCTCTACACTGAGTCAGTCATAGGCTTCCTTCCTTCTTTTGACCCTGGAGGCACATGGACAGTTTCACTATGTGTGTGTAAGGGATCATCAAATTGTCAAAGGGACAAGGTCAGAATGCCTTTTGGTCTATCTCTTCCTGAGGGTACGTGTGTCTGCTCTCTGGATCAGAGCAAGCATGTGTGATATCACTCACAGCATCCTATTGTGTACAGACAGTTTTACAGTCAAAGTCTGATGTAATAGCCATCAACTCCATAGGGTGTCATCTGGAATGCACACACTCTGTCTCTCACACACACACACACACACACACACNTTTCCACTGGAAGCTCGTAAGAGCTTATACTAATTTAGGAAGTGTGACTGACATAAGAGTCAGAATAGAAACTTAAAAGGTTTGGTCCATATTAAAAGTTTCACTTGACCCAAATTCAATTTTGTGACTAAACATGAAACAGATGTTATTTTTCACGTCAGATCTGAGCAACTTTCATATGCGGTCCCAGAGTAGACACTTAACTGATACATGGCCATATAACTGTAATGAAAATGCTTAGATCAGGAATACGCTTTACTCCAGGCTCCTCGTCTGCACAATTATATTTCTTGGCATTTCAGTAGCAGCTGGAATGACAGCAAAAGCTCTCTATCTTCCCGTCCTTATCACGAACAGCTGATGAGCTACCAACTGCCCTTCAGAGCAAATCATCTTTGTGTTCAGGTTTACTTAATCACTACTGGCAATGGCAAAGTGTCTCACAAAAATATGCCAGTTTTTGTTGTTCATGACACGTGGATCATGCATGTGACACTACTGATTTGGAAAATGTGCATTTACAGTGGTTTGAAGGAGGAGGTCTGTAATGGCAGATATTAGCTGAATGCAAACAAGGCTATCAAGGCCAAAAAATAGATCTGAGAACAAAATCAGAAGTGAAGAATAAGGCTTATTGGTAACTGGCCAGAGCTACATCTCTGTTGTCCGTCCAGCTGGAAAACTCCATTCCGTTTCATCCATGAGGAAAAGGCCATGCCATGAGCTCCTTAATCTTCGTCTAAAGACTGTATGTTAGTGTATTTGTAAGTGGAGTGCTGCTACAGTTAGAGATCCTGAAAGTGCCCCATAGCCACATGCAATGTGTGCGTGTCCCTTTCTACTGTATGAGTGATGTCTTGTGCTAGTCAAAATCATTAAAGGGGTTGGCTGAAAAAGGCCAGCAGACATCCTCTGCAGTTAAACTCCACTTAGACAAATCAGTGTTGTTCTTCCTGTAACCACAGCAAATCAGTCACCAGCATGAAGAGAATGGAGGCTCTCAATTAGATTACAGCAGGGTTGTTACATCCGATCACAAGAAAAGATTGCAATGAAGTGCATGCATGAGAGCAGTGTGCAGCTGTTATGTAAGTACACAGCTGGAAAAAAACTAACTGCAGATGCTGACATACACTCACTGTCCACTTTAATAGGAACACGACGCACCTGCACAACGTGTGTGAAAATCCCAGGAGAGTTCATGAATTGAAATGAGATTTTATGAGCAATTTATGAAATAGTCAAACCAGCCCTTCTGGTACTGACAGCCACACTTAAAGTCACTGAGATCACATCTTTCCCCATTCCCCATGATGTTTGGTATGAACAGTAAGCGAAGCTCTAGACCTGTATCTGCATGATTCTATGCAATGTGCTGCTGCCACATGATTGTATGAACTGCATAAGGGAACAGATGTGTAGGTATTCCTATTAAACTGGACGGTGAGTGTATAAACTCAGTTGATTTCACCTTTCAAAATAAAGCTGTAACATGGAGTACAATTCATTCTGTTTTCCATTAATTCATCATCATCGTCATCATCATCGTCATCGGTAGATCTCTTAACCTGCTACAAATTCCTGTGGTAACACATGAAACAGCACAGCACTAATGGGGCCCTGATGTTTTCACCTTTCCTCTATAGAGGGTGTAGTATAAAAGCTCAAACACTGCCCCCATGTGCAATTAAGCTGACACTTTCAGTGCTCTCACCTGGTTTTGCAGAGACAACAGTGATGCGTTTACCCGGGGTGTGTTACCACCTCGCGCACGTGGTCCTCCCGGGATAGGCACCGGATCCACGCTAAAGCATTTACTGCGAGTGAGTAAGTGGGTGAAAGCTTTTTCTGAGAAGTCTGTGTAATTTGTGATCATACGTTGCCATCACAATTCTGTAAAAATACCAAAGGCAAAGTGCCTGTAACCGGAGTTGCTTTTTACCGTAGATAAAGACCAACCTTGGCAAGGCTTTCCTTCATGTCTACATCATCACGTTTATCGTCACTGTTCAACAGTTTGCTTTATATAGTCGCTTATTTTAACTCCTCATTGCTGGAATTAAACAACTGCCTTTAGACTTCTGTTATAAGTAAGTTTCAAGTACACATTTTCCATCTGTAATAATCAGACATACAGCGCAGACACAGTGGCTAGAGGAAAGGCTGAAAAAAGTTGCGGCATTCCTTTAACTACTTCAAAGGGAAAACCCTCTCATTCGCCTCTGCCTGATAAGTGCAATAACAGATTTGTCAGTGAGAATCAACTGAAGGATACTAAAAGCCCTACCCTCTGCACTACAGACATGACCCCTGACCCCGTCCCCATCCCCGTCCCCTTCTGTCCCAGTGAAGCCAGGGAGTTTAGGAGAGGAAGGAAAAGGCTGTGCTGCACTCATCACTGCACTGAGTACAATAACAGAGCTTGAATTTCCACTAAACAAACTTACACACACTTTACCCCAAACACACACACACACACACACACACACACACCCCTTTTCTACCGGTAAACATCTATTGATCCATTGAACCATTAGTGGCATCTGTGTTGCTGAAGGTGAAAGAGGATGCTCAGGTCTGCATTCTGAGAGTCCTGTTTAACAGCACTCACTCATATATGACAGATTCAGGCAAGAGGATGTATAACATGTGGCTAATGGAAGCCTACTGGTATACGGATACTGTTTCTTGATGCAATCACATCATTATTAAAGAAACAGTCGTGTCTGCACGGCGGTGAGGAAGAGAAGGGAAGTGCTCCTCCTCCGTGCTGTCCTTATCTATTCCTGCAAGCACACACTCAGCAATCTCTCATACATACACAGGCTGTGCTTTTTCACTTCTCTTACCACGTGTCTTCCAGGTAATGTCTTGTCAAACAGGCCACACCCTGATACACTTTCAAAATAAGAAAACAGAACGTTTTATCCTTCAGTACAGCAAGCTATGAGCTACAGCGATACTCAGGTTTGTGGAATTGTACTAACCATGACTAAGCACTCCTATAACACATCAATATCTCCCGAGTCTCATTTCTGAGTTATGCTTCCAACAGACAAGGTGCAACAGACAAGACTATATCAGCTTCAAAATGCATCAATGAGCACATTACACACACACACACACACACACACACACACACACACACACACACACACACACACACTTGTCTCACACCTTTGAAGTAGTCCTGACAGGCCATGCTCTAGGCTCTCTGTAGCTGGAGCAGGCTGCCTCCGTCTCCGCTGGTCCATGCGGCTCGGCTGCGCTCGTGCTCTTCCAGTACCCACAATTCCTCTGGAGCGCAGCGCGCAGCCCATCGAACAGAATCACGCTGGTGGTGCAGCCCATGACTTGAGCTGTGACTGTGCATCACTCCAAAGCCTCAGTGACCCTCAGTGAAGAGCAGCATTGAGCCGTGTGCAGTGTGGATATCTTAGTGCACTCTGACAGCAGTGAGTGCTGCTACACCGCGCTCATACACTCACAGCATGGGGAGGGGGGTTGAGTATATATATGTGTGTATGCAATATATGTGTGTACGCATGTATGTGTGGGCAAGTTGGATTGAGACACAGCCAGAGTATGAAGCAGAGAAATGCTGTCTCACAGAGTGTAGCAAGTTTGTTAATTTCAGAGAGAGTGTGTGAGTGTGTATGTGCATGTGTCTAGAAGAAGGATGCTGAAGCTTCAGCCAATAGCAATCCACACACCAGCCAATAGCAATCCTCCACACAACACCAGAGCTAAATGACTTGTTCCCTCTTCACACACAGTCTCTGCTCATCAGTGTCAGTGACTAGACCGATTCAGAATTTTGCTCTAAGGAGCCCTGCCATAATTCGCGTCTTGTTACTGTGATTTTTCTACTGTGATTTTTCTCGCCTAAAAATGATCATCCAATTACACATTCACATTCATAGGAACTCGACCACTCGCTCATCCTGTCTTAAGACATACATGTTTGGATGTCATCACACAGGAGACATGCAGATATTTTATAACAGCTGTCACCCTGGGAAACTAATACCACTGTGAGCAGTGAGCACTTAGCGAGAACGTTCAGAGCTATTTGTTTTCTCTGGAGCCTTTTCTCATCCATCTTAACAGAACCAACAAAACTCATTAGTTTGCTTCTGTCTACCTACTCTGGGTTAAATTCTGAAAGTGTAACTGTGTTCGTAGGACCTGGGATTTATGTTCCTGTGTGTAGAAAGTGGTGTGTGCAGGCTACTCACTGTTATCACATATTTACAAGGTGCACCATGGTACACAGTGAGCCTTTAATGTACGGGTTTCAAACAGAGAGGAGAAATACGTGCCAAACAGAAGATTAGCCTCTGAATAGGTTGCTCTCACACACACACACACACACGCACGCACACGCACACACACGCACACACATGCACACACACACCTTCCAAGGAGCTTCTATTCCAATTATTATTAATGCAGCTAATTAATGCTACACTCACACCTAACCGTAACCTCAGTAAGCAAAAGGAAACATTGTGGCTCTCTTTTTTTTTCCATAAAAACAGTTTCGTTATCAAAAGCAATTTACCTTATGAGAACCAGCCAAATGTCCCCATAAGGCCACTGGCTGAAATTCCTGTCCTTGTGGGGACATTTGTTCCCAGCCAAGATATTAAAAACATGCCCACACACAGTTGTTATTGTGAGAACTAACAACTATGACTTTTCAAAGTGAATTATGAATATTATTAGGAATACGATATACTGATATTATTAAAATATTATTTCTACCACCTAGTCCTTCTCGAAACTTGAAAATCCCACCTATTACACTTGTTTATACAGATGCTGTTCAGTTTGCATTTCTAGGTTTCTGAAACTAAATCGTTCCACAAAAGGCAGTCATGCAGTGTGTGAATAATGAGGTGATAAAGTAATCCTGACTGTGGATTATAGATGAGGCATGCAGCCACTGTGTGTGTGTGTGTGTGTGTGTGTGTGTGTGTGTGTGTGTGTGTGTGTACGCCACAGGTGGGGAGCAATGTAGTTGGATGATAATCAGGCAAAAGACAGACTGAAATGTCAGGACTAATGAGTAATCACTGAATAAGAAGAAACCGAGTTGAGTAAATGTTACAAGAACACATTAATATAGTTTTTAACACGAGTTGAATTACAGATGATGATGATGAATTACATCTTTATCAACGTTTTCTGCAGTATAGTAGTATATTGGTATATTAAACAGTATCGTTTAACAAGCGTATCCGCAGGCAAAGGCAAACATCCTCGAGTAAGCTATTGTTCACCCACACACAGGTTTACGCTATGACACATTAGCAAAGCCTTCAGTGACAGCTGCTTGCCCTATAGCTGAGAAAACATGTTGACTTAATGATACATTCACACACATGGATTCTGACACAGACACAGCGTATAGTCTACTTCCATGTCCTGAGGGCAGGTATTCATCTGACTCGCGTCTCAGCATGTCTCACGCAAACACAGCCGCGTATACGTACACACACACTCGCATAGTACCATCTCTGTGGCGTTTCTACTGTTTCCACAGCCATCACCCAATCACCAGGTTCTCCTACGCATGCAAAGCCACGTCAGAACATTTAGACGTGTCGATGCAGTGTCTCTCATTCATCTCTCTCCTGCTTTCTCATCACTTCAGAGGTGATAGCAGCTATTGACCTCTCTCCACACACCTAGCAAGGAGTTTTTCAGTGAGTGTGTCCTATTCAGCTGTCACCAGTTCCTGAGCTGGAACCTGATCCTCAGTGACTGCGTACTTACTACATCTGTGTTAGAGTAAAAAATACTTTTACATATGGACAAAATAATTAGTTTGAAAAGAGTTTGAGCAACATGTTTATATACAGTTAAATAATCTGATAATGGGGGAAAAGTTTAGAAATTAGAAACAGAAAGTATACGACACGATATTCAGTCTTCCTGTCGTGATTTTTTTCCCACATTAAGCTTGTTTCGAGTTTTTATGGTTGCAAATTGCACATAATAGTGTTAAGTCTGTGGCGTTTAGTGCTTCCTCTCCAGTTAGGTTTGCGCACATGTAAGATTATTTGACTAAAATCCAGGTGCCTATTTTGGATTACTTGAAATCTAATAGCAGCTTTAATCTGTTATAAGATACCGCAGCACACTGTTTATCTGACCACTTGAATAATATGCTAACGGCCCTAATCACACAAAGACGGGACTATCCTCTCTCTGAAACCCAACTACACACACACACACACATACACACTGTCTCAGACACACAAACATTGTGACTATTAGATTACGACCAGTAATGATCAGTAGACTCCATGGGAAACCCATGTTCAGGAAATGTGGCTGTAAATTGCCCCGCGGTGTACAACCTGTTCTTTAAAACACTGCTGTAACTGCATGAGATTTAGGATCATTACTGTACTGAGGGATAAATTAGTAATTAGTAAAACACTGAGGATGGGCTGACTTTCTCACTGCTCTCTCTCCCACTGGGCAGGAACGTACACACCCAGGCCTCTCAGCTTTACACACATATATAAGGCATTCATAAGGTGTAAGCTGGGTGTTAAAAAAAAGTATTAAAAAAACAAAACAAAACTGATAAACATATAATATTTCAGGCATTGCTGAATCACTGTAGCGGACTGTGACTGATGTGCTACTCTCTACCGGCCAAGCATGAAAGAAATGATGAATAAACTGCGGATGAGAATACTGATATTAAAAATATAGACGTGAATGATAATGGGTAATTTAAATGATCATTTTAATAAAAATGAACAGTAAAAAGTTCACAAAAGAGCAGCACAGTTTTCTTTATCAAACTTCCTTAAGGACTACGGACTTCCCATCGCACGCTGTAGGGAGCGGAGGTGTGTGTAAACCAACACCATGTTCTCCGATATGGAAGGAAACTAAACCCAAGCGCTCAACAAAAACCAAGAAATCTAAAGGGAAAATGCTGCTTTACTTTAAAAACTCATCTGCTCCTCACCAGAGTCTGTATCTTAATTCGGATCTCTCAGTGCTTCCTTTAGCTGCATCGATTTAAACATTACAGTACACACTCTCTGGATAAATAAAGCAGGCAAGACGTAGGAGTTGAAGTTTCAGGAGCAGTGCTGACGAAGTGTTCATGTCTGTGGGACTGCTCTGCTCTCTCAGCACTTTCTCTGAAAGCAGGATCTCAATCAATACTCAAAGTCAATATTCAACCTGCCATCTTCTCTTCCGCTGTTTTCACTAACAATACCATGACTCTTTCATGTGTGTGTTTGTGCCAGCGATATAGATCTTTTAAACAGTTGACACAAATATTTTAACATTAAATAACGATATTTAAACTACAGAATTACAGATTACTGCAACTGAATAAGGAAATTCAGAGTACTCCCCTTTCAGCCTCAACACACACAAACACATCTATTGTGACTTGATTTGGACTTGAGAGCTGCTGACTTGCAACCAAAGAATTCTTTTATGATGTGCGATTTCTGTCTGTGATTGTACCATTTTGACCAGAAACCGCTAATGACAAAGTTCTGGCAGCGTCAGAAATGCTGCATTCGACTTACCCCACAAGTGCTAAGTCAGAACTCGGAATGGTGTCATTTTCGACCTCTGTGCATGCGAGGTACAAAGTGGGAAGTCAGCCCACTAACTGTGATAAGTGATGTACACTTTCTTCCTCAAAAAAGCAAACTATATATGTCTGTATGTTGACTGATCTAAAGCAAATGCTTCTATATACAGAGTAACTCATTTAAAGGTAAGAATGAAGTAACAGCTAGGAATTTCGAGTTTGGGGGCATTAGGTTTTTCCTGGTCAGAGGTCGAGAATTACAAGTTACGACCTCTAGTTGAACGCAGCATTAACTTGAACTTAAGGCTGAGATGATTTGGACTTGAGAGCTTCTGAACTGAGACTGGGACTTAACGGGACGAGACTTCACTACAGAGCTACTGTATACACCACTAAAACATGCACTAAAAAGTTTGAGTCTGGCATATTATAAGAAATCAGGGCACACATGCTTTGTGCGTGTGTGTGTGTGTGTGTGTGCGTGTGTGTGTGTGTGCGTGCGCGTGTGAGATCAAAGGAATTAATGCACCAAGGGGTCTGAGGTTGTGATATGCAGAGCGGTCAGTATGAAATGGAACTG
>CM074949.1:16477661-16529430 GCA_037577455.1 Pangasius macronema
TTAGGGATAAATTCACAGTGATAAATTCAAATATTTATAATATATTTTTTGTTAATCCATTTATTTTTGTAAAGCTGATTTGTGACAATGTCCATTGTTAAAAGCGCTATACAAATAAAACTGAATTCAGCTTCATACATTCATTAAGTTACTACAAATGAGTTGGCTTGTTCTACTGTGTACATCGTACATTCCACCACTGCTGCTGCTGCTCTGCTCGCTGCTTTTTGCACTGTCACTATAGTACTTGTAAATTTGCACATTGCACTGTATATAGATATATATACAGTAGGTTACGGGTTGCTGCTATTTTGTGTTNTTTATGTAGCACCAAGGTTCTGGAGAAACGTCTCATTTCACTGTGTACTGCGTCAGCTATATATAGTTGAAATGACACACAAAAGCCACTTGACTTGACTTGAAGTGTTCATATGATGCTTGTTTAGTTTTATACTCTTCCCCACTTTAATAATGCCATGCATCTGTAATTGTGTGTCTATACAGCTGTGTGTACAACAACCAACAAATCAATACAAGTCCCAAGGGTTTGCTAGTTGAGGAAAAGAAAAATTGTTGAAGCGCTTACTAAGTGTTACCAGTCCCCCAGCAACAATGTCCGACAACGTCCCAATATTTACAGCATTTGTTAGCTCAGCTCACTCAGTTAGCACCACCGTTCTTGCTCGATTAATGATCTCATAAGGTAAAAAGTAAAACAGAAAAACATGAACTGGATTTCAAAGGGCCCTCATTTACAAGTGTCATCTTACCGCTTAGCAATATGCATGCGTACTGCATTCTCTTTTACTGAGCTCAGTGTGGCGGATCTCCGTGAACATGTTGTTTGTGTTACTCCCCACAATGTTTACATGACCAGTAATCTCTGATGTGATCAGAGAAAAATTATACCATGCAAACCGCACTTTAACCTGTCACTCTGGTTGTATCCTGATGCACCATCCTCCTACACACATTTGCCTTGTGCCCATTTCCTCATACTGCTGAATGTTTGCTGCCGGAGACCCAATAGTAAAAGAGAGAGAAAAGACAGAAAGCATGAATGTATTACAGCACATCATGTGTGTACTGAGAAAATGAAACCTCTGAGATGAAGAAACGTGACGTGCCGATGACGTTATACAGTGAGAGACCTTCACACTCCTCAATCCTGCACAGTCCCGGCTCATTTCTGTTTCTGCCTCCTTGCTCCAGGCCTTGCGTGGTCTCTGAACTGCACCTGATCAGTGGAATCCGGAGCAGGTCAGTCACGTGAAGCTCTAACACGTGCAAAAGCAAACTTTAGAACAGCACAGAGGCATTTCAATGCTCTTTCATCTGTGCTGGAAGTAGAGCAGGAAGAGTTACGGCCTACTAACCAGGAATGTACACAGACCGAAAGATACACACATACTCACCAAAACACACACAGAACCTCACACCATGTGCTTCAGTTTCAGACAGCAATGGCACATCACCAATACAACACGCACTCAACACCCGAGCTTCTTTCTTAACAAAATATTACAAATTATCTCCATTTCCTGCTCTCGTTCCTCCATACAGATGTGTTAAATATCACACACTACTTCAACTAAACATGCAGCCTTCCAGACTTCAGTCACTGAGAAGTATCTATATCTACAGTAAATGTGCATGCATTATGAGCTTTTTCATTTAGCCTGCAGGGTTTAAACAACCTTGACTAAGAAAATAAAGCAGGCCTGAGAAGATTTCCTGTACTCCGTTTCATGTGAAAACTCTCCCTCATTCTTTTTGCTGTAATCATGCTGGGGGTTGTTGTTTGTGGTTGTAATCCAGGGTTAAACCAGCACATCCTCCTTGCTCAAAAGATGGGTTTTTACTTCAAAATGTCTTTTTTGTGTGAAGCATATGGCAGTTGTTTGATGCCTGGCTCCTTTGTTCGCTCGCGTTTGTGGAAGGTATGAACATTTTTAAGGGAAAACTAAAAGGTACACATGTTTAAATGTAACGTGTGACTCAACTGAATGCTGCGTCTCACAGCCTGCTGAACTACACACACCGGCTGACGCACAGTCTGGTTAATGGTAGAAGGATTCTTACTAGATGGATTAATTAGAGCGCACTGATAAGTGATGATCGAGAAACGAACAATATTTTATTAGTTGAGAGAATGATGCAGTTCTAGCCAAATCACTGGCCATAGACTAGCTGACTTTTTGTCAAGGCCACGGTCCTGATGCTACATCATAAACTTTATCTGCAGAGAACAGACCCATGGCTACATCGTGGTCCACCCTACGTGAATTCGTACACTTGTTCATTTCCCTTAGTCTGTATTAATGCACTTGCTAACTAGCAAGCCATACATTATTACATTATGCTAGCTATTACTTTTTAATCTATTCAGATGCATTTCTCATCCCTCCAGTCACGAACAGAGAATTCTGATGTTTAAACGTGCACTAATTTGCTTTAGCAAAAGAATGTGGTCATTTTTGTCACTACAGTTGAGGTCAAAAGTTTACATCCCCCTTTCAGAATCTGCAAAATGTTCATTATTTTACCAAAATAAAAGAGATCATACAAAATGCATGTTATTGTTTATTTAGTGCTGACCTGAATAAGAGATTTCACATAAAAGATATTCAAAAGTTTACATCCACTTGATTCTTAACACTGTGTTGTTATCTGAATGATCCACAGCTCTGTTGTTTTGTTTAGTGATAGTTGTTCATGAGTCCCTTGTCTGTCCTGAACAGTTACACTGAATGCTGTTCTTCAGAAGAATCCTTCAGGTCCCACAAATTCTTTGGTTTTCCAGCATTGTTGTGTATTTGAACACTTTCCAACAATGACTGTATGATTTTGTGATCCATCTTTTCACACTGAGGACAACTGAGGGACTCATATGCTCACTGATGCTCCGAAAGGAAAAACCACGCATTAAGCCGGGGGGTGAATACTTGTTGCATTTGAAGATCAGGGTAAATTTAACTTATTTTGTCTTCTGGGAAACATGTAACTATCTTCTGTAGCCTCTGAAGGGCNGAAGGGCAGTACTAAATGAAAAAATATGATATTTAAACAAAATAAGAAAAATATACATTCTGTTCAAAAGTTTTCACGCCCCAGGTCTTAATGCATGTTTTTTTCTGAAAGGGGGATGTAAACTTTTGAGCTCAACTGTAAATCTGGCTAAGAAAAGCTTCTTTTCAAAGGAATAGGCCATGGTCCAGTATTACTGTTTCAAAAAATGCTCTAGTGAACTTTAAAGGCTGGCTGCTGTGTACTTTTTTATTTTATTTTATTTTTATTTTTTTTACCACTGAATACCTGCGTGTACGGAAGTGTGCAGCCGTTTATATTTTCAGAGCCTCTGTGGAAGCCTCTGTAGAAGCATCTAAGGCTGAGATGGGCTGTAGGTAGCACCGCACTTTCACAGTACACAAACAACCTTTTCATCCCTGTGTTCAGACACAGTCTAAATTGGTCCACAGTAACAATGACCCATTTCCTCTCAGAGGTGGGACTTGAGGAAGTGACGAGTCATGGCTTAGTGTGCCTGGATCCTGGAGGCCAACACACCCCACGTTACCGATCTGTGTGTGTGTGTGTGTGTGAATCAGTTTCTGAGTGCAGGCCAGAACTTGAACAATATTATGCTGTACTGTTATGAGACACAAACCTCAGAGGAAATGAAAAGACTCTAACAGAATGGAAAGTTATACAAACCAAGATAGCAATCTGTCGTCCCGTACTGACACCAGCGTTTCTGAGTCATTCCTCGATTGGGGTGCCATTTATATCTTGTAAAAATAATATTAAATAAAAACAAACAAACATGTATTTATCCATTTTAAAATGTGTTACTCCATTGCAGATTAGAAAATCTCATTTCTTTCTTTCCTGACAGGCTGATTTTTGCTCTTAAATAAGAAATAGAGTTAAAAGTAATGGAAAGGGTTGAGGCTTGTTTTTTTTTTTTTGAAGAATTAGCATAACTGTAACAGAAGGTTAACTAGTGTCCATGCTAATGACATTTAGACATTAAGGACATTCTAATGATTTATGTAAATTGAATAAACCTTCATGCTATACTTTGGGTAACAAGGTTCAAAGTGACCACATCAGTCAACATCACAATATCACTGAAAATAAAGTAAATAATGAGAACTTTTTTCTCCCCATGATCTGAAGGAAATTCAGGTGATGCAACTTCCTGTTGAACATGTGACTTGTGATACATTCCAAATGTTTCACAAGAGTGAATGTTGTGTGGACATGTGGAAAAATGTACATTTGTCATAACCTATAATGAATGGAAAAGGATGCTACAAACACGAGCTGTTATATGGATTCAAACATTATTGCAATAATAATAATAATAATAATAATAATAAATGTATTTTAATTATTAGATTTTAAGGTAGTTATAGTGGGTTGGGACAAGCAAAATTGCTGTTTTCTAAGCTAGCCATGAAGAACACTTTACTAGGGCACAGTCTGACAGGGGCACTGTCATGCTGGAACAGGAAGTGGCCCTCCCCAAACTTTCGCCAATACAATTGCCTTTGTATGCTGTAGCATTAGCTTTACTCTTCCCTGGAACTAAGGGGCCTGAACCTTGAAAACAAGACCGAGATAATCCCTCCAACAAACTTTGCACTATGGCAAACTTTCCACTTTTCTGGTAGGCAGTGTTCTCCTGGCATCTGCCAAACCCAGATTTGTCCATCAGATTGCCAGTTAATGAAGTGCGTTTCATCACTCCAGAGAACATGTTTCCACTGCTCCAGAGTCCAGTAATGGTGTGCTATACACCACTCCAGCTGACGCTGGGTATTGCGCATGGTGAACTTAGGCTTGTGCGCAGCTGCTCGATCATGGAAACCCATTTCCCGAAGCTCCTGATGCGCAGTTCTTGTGCTGATGTTGCTTCCAGAGGCAATTTGGAACTCTGTAGTGAGTGACGCAACAGCGGATAGGTGATTTTTACCCGCTACGCGCTTCAGCACTCAGCAGCCCTGCTCTGTGACTTTGTGTGGTCTACCATTTCATGGCTGAGCTGCTGTTGCTCCTAAACACTTTCATTTCCAAGAGCACTTACAGCTGACTGGGGAAGATCTAGCAGGGCACAAATTTCTTTTGGAAAAGTTGGCATCCTACTGATAGTGCCATGTTTAAAGTCACTGAGCTCTTCAGTATGACCCATTCTACTGGCAGTGTTCATCTGTGGAGACTGCATGGCTTTGTGCTTGATTTTATGCACTTGTTATCAAAGGGTGTGGCTGAAACACCTAAAATCAGTAACTAGGAGTGGTGTCCACATACTTTTGGCCATATAGTGTATTTGTAAATGTAATATCAGTGGGACACAAATGGCACCCTAATCATGGAATCATCCTTTTATATGCTGACTGTGTCTGTGTGTGTGTGTGTGTGTGTGTGTGTATGTGTGTGTGTGTGTGTGTGTTTTTACACTTTGCTAGAAAATCTGTCAGTCTAGGAATAACAGGCTTGAACACTTTTGTTATATTTCCGAGACAAGTTCCAACTTGACCACTTTGGGATCACATGCTCATATAAAACAAAATGCTTCTCACTCAACACGCAGACCCACATTTCTAGTGCTACAACGCAGCCCTGGACCTACACTCTTAAATTCAGAGTGATAAATTGCTACACTGGGTGTGTCCCAGAACCACAAGTAGTAAAAATTTGTCTGAGAAGCTATGCTGTAATCATTCTCAATTGTAACTCTTCCATCATCATGCGATGCTGCAAAAACAAATGTTTTTCCTTATGCTAAAACAACTCCACCCAATGATTCCTCTCTTTTATTTACATTCGGAAACCACCTAGAAACCCCATATTTCTGATACAGAATGCTGTCCTTTCTCCTTCCTTTACTCCCTGGTGCATTTTGCTCAGTGGCCATCGCTTCAAACTGTTTCACTGAAGCTCAATTTTATTTGAGCAGCACTTTTAACGATAGACCCTGTCGCCAGGCAGCTTTACAGACATCCAGATGTAGATTTAGATCCCTAATGAGCAACCCAGAGACGACAGTGTCAAGGGGAAAAACTCCCCGAACTGACATAATGAAGAAACCTTGAGAGGAATCAGCCTCAAAAGGGAACCAGCCCTCTTCTGGGCAACACCAGACAGGGCTTATCATTACAATATACAGTATATGTGTAGAAGAGTAAAGGCAAACAGTACTAAGTGTATTGAAAAGGTGTTCAGTATGAGCATATTATAAATAAGAGTCCTGGGATGAGAGCAGAACAGAGTTTATGAAGACAGTGAACAGGAAAACACTGCACTTGTGAACAGGAACACACCACTACAGTTCAAATAAAAGGGTTTGTTAAGGGTAATGTCCCTCCCGAAGTGTAACAACCCGACTGTATCAGACAGCACGAGAAGGACGGAGAGAGAAGGACGGAGGGGTGTGGGCGACAGGAAAGTCTGGGTGCTTCCTGTTTCTGTGTGCTTTGGAGAACACGGCCCTGTCCTGCCCAGCCTTCATCAGGGATCATACACACAGGAGTAAATAAACACACACTGAAGAATAAAGCATGAAAATACACCAAGACTAGTTTTCAAGCAATGCTTGTTGTTACTGAAGTGTATGAATATTCATATTCAAGAAATTCTGGAGTCAACCACCTTAGATACTAGCAACTGTGTGTGAGTGCATCCTTCCCTGAACCACTCAGCCTTGTATTTCATTCAGACCTACTGAGCACACTTACATAACTTCTGTTCCTCACAGGTGCTACTGTCACAAATACTGCCCTGAGCTACACAGCAATCAGTGAACCCTTGTGCCACTAAACCCACTGTACATAAACACACACTTGTGCACACACACACACACACACACACACACACAAAGAAATAAACAGATAAATATGAGATGACTGAGAAGTCATATGGCTGTAATAATGCTATGCAACAAATTACAGTGGAACACCTGGTAATGGTCACAGATATCATGAATGGAATGAGTATTATCTCAAAATAAAACACGAAAGCATTTGTCTGGTGTTCTTAGGAATGCTCCTGAAGTTACATGTGTTGGTCTAGAAAGTCAGAACTTTAGCTGTCTGCTTGGCCTCAACATAATTTAATTTGGCTTCATGTCCATGAGCAGACTAACTGAGGCTTGACTGGAACAATAGCCTACATTTGTGTGTGTGTGTGTGTGTGTGTGTGTGTGTGTGTGTGTGTGTGTCTGGGGGATTCTCTCACGGGTCAGGAGTTTAGACGGCGCGAAATGGAAAAACATAGATTTTCCACATTGACACAAAAGCTTCAGATTGAAGTGGCTTTGAAGTCTAAAGTGAGGTTAAAGTGTTTTTCTCATCAGTGCCGATTAAACAGGCGGGACAGGAGGCTGGACAGGAGGCTGGACAGGAGGTTGGACAGGAGGTTGGACAGGAGGCTGGACAGGAGGCGAGACTTATGGCATGAAACCTGGATCCAATCAGTACCAAGATCTGTTCTGATGATGACAATGAGAGCAAGGAGACAAGAAGGCTGAGAAGGAAACAGATTTTTAGGCTGAGTCTATTTTGGCCTGTGGAATCCATGGGTCAGTATTTAGTGGCAGATTTATGAGTGTGTTTTATTCCAGAACCACAAAAGAGAAATCCCTTGAAACCATTTGCATTAACCGCGTCTGTCGCGTTATAACAGATTTAAGTGGCTCACATAGCTTAAGTGGTTATTAGGAAGTAGGCTTTCTGCTTTTCAAAGATACTTGGCTACAGACGTGATCGAGAAACTGTCGTGAGAAAATAAATATTCCTGTGGTTTCGTCTGAAATACTGTTTTCATACTGTTTCTCTCTTTCCGTCTCTTTTTTCCATCCCATTAGAATCCAACAGGAAATCATATAGCTGCAGTGTGGGACAATAAATAAAATTCCCAGCATGTGCAGCTTCAGAATTCACAGAGCATTACAGATGCAGAGTCTTTTCCTTCCTGTGGTATGGCCTCTATATTTCTAATTCTTTCAAGTCTTCTTCAAACAGTGGATCGTCACACCTTCACCCCTGCCCTGTGAAAGTTACTGGTGACGTCACTGACTGCTGTTTCTAGGTTTTTCTTTACAGCACTCATACTGTTTCTGTCATCAACTGTTGTTGTTTTTCTTGGCCGTCCTGTTCAATGTCTGGTTGTTAGTACACCAGTGGTTTCTTTCTGTTTCAGGACATTCCAAATGATTGTATTGGCTATGCCCAGTGCTTGCGCAATGGCTCTGATCAATTTTCCCTCTTTTTTCAGATTCAAAATGGCTTGCTTTTCTCCCATAGACTGCTCTCTGGTCTTCATGTTGGTTTATCCTTTTTAACAACAAATGCAGTCTTCACTGGTGAAACCCGGGGCTCAAGCCAAGAGTAGACATTCAGAGCTATTAATTGTTTATACAAGTTATCTAACAGGGCAAACGTGGGCAACAAGAAACACCTTTCAGTCACATGTTCCAATATTTCTGATCACTTGAAAAATGTGTGCTTTTTAAAACAACTCTTATAAATAATGACCATGTACTTCTAAAATGTCATTTCTTTGTATATCTAATGCAAATGAATGCAGTTTGTTTTAAAGTCATAATGAGTTCCAACAATCATTCTCAGGCTGTCATATGGGCAACATAAACATATTCGAAGCCACATGTCTTTCAAGCATTATGTATAAATTGGTGTTATTCGATTATATGACTTCACCAATGCCATGCCCTCTGTAAAAGCCATATTATATAACAGTGGAAAGGAAATTGCGTTTCCAGGATGAAACAATATATAACAAATCGGTTGTTTGTGGAAACTGTAATTGAGTGGAAACTCAATTAGAATGGCTATTACATCTGAGCATTTATGATGCATATAGCCAGCATCTTATTATTCAGTAGTAATTCATGAGGGAAATCATATTAATGAAATCATGATGGGCTATAATTAGCAATTGCCAGTAATGCTAAACAGGGTTAGAGGTGACAGAACAGGCATCCCAAACTATTTGAATAACTTGCAAAAGAGCAACCAAATTGAAATTACAATATCGATTATCAGCTTAACACTTTGTATGCAGAAAATACTAACAGGATATTGTGATCAGAAAGTTCTAATACTGATCCTCTACAGAATACAGCCCTTATAAAGAAGTGACCCAAAAGACAGTGACTGAAACAATCCAGAGACAGAAGAGAGCGCACACTGTCACTAGAGTCTGGCTGTACTGTGTAAAGGTAGATGAGAATAGTTCCCACTGCAAGAAAAATACATTAACCTTGTACTTCGAGACGACGACGACCTCTACTCTCTCAGGTCCGCTTTATGTGGTGTTTACTTTTTTCCCAAATGACTAGTCAATTGCTGATTTGTGTAAGAGAAAGTTAGCTACTATTAAGCTTGTTAGTCTGTGAACATATTTGCATTCAGCAGCTAGCACATTTTTAAGTTGGCTAGCATTCGGTTGCCATATATTAACACTATATATTAATTTAATACATGAGGCCTATTAACTACAATGTTAAATTCATGCTAATGTTAGTCAATGTTTAATGAAAGCTAATGTGTTTGTCCAATGGGAAAACACAGCTATAGCAAGGACGAAATCTCCTGCAAAAGAAAAGTCAAGGATGTCCATTAAAAGAAGGGAGAAACGTCAGAGAAAAATGACCATATTTACTGTTAGAAGAATTCAGCCCTTCTCAATCATTGAGAGTTTAGTTTAACTAGAGGCTAATAATGTGTGCTTAGTTTATTGCAACAATTAGAACAAATGTTAAAAAAAAAAATAGTATTGTTTTGGTTTTTGTATTTAATGTATTCCTTCCGTATCATTATAGAAAATTTTCAAAACACATCCAGGTCTAGATGTGACTATACAAATGCTACTAATGACCTCAGCAATATACAGTGCAAAAGTGCAAAAGTCTCAGACGCCCTGTTCTGCTTTGGTACAAAGAACCAATATCTAAAAATAATATACTGAAGATGTAATAACTAAGTCATGTTTTTGTAAAATCTAAGGGTTTGTAATGTTTTCCAGCACAAAATTAAATGTTCCAGAGAAATGTTTGTATGTCAGTAAAGAAAGCAGCAGATTACATAAGAGACACTTTCCAGACCAAAACACATAATGAAGGCTGCTGGGTTTCGCTGCAAATATAAGAATCAAGTGTGACAATCAAAGTCTCCAGAAGTCTAATTTCCTTATAAAACTGCACAAACTGTACCTGAGACTACTTTTTTTAAAGCATAGAATCATCACACCAAATATTGACTTTGTTTCATTTATTACTGTTTACTGCTCTTTTTAAAGTAAAAACATTTCGCCTCATTATTTTTGAAGGCATCTTTGCTCTATAGCATTTCTTTGCATGTGCCTGAGACTTTGCACAGTAATAATAATACAGCTGCTAAAGTAGGAGAGGACATTATAGCCTTATAGAGGACATTTACTGCACGTCATAAAGCCTCTGAGGTAAAAACGAACAAGCCTACATCAAAGATCTCAGTCTTTTCTTAGTGTTATAGAGTGACCCATATGAACACAGCAATCATTAATAGGACCTTAGTAATCTCGGCTCAGTGCTGTGTGAACCCAGTCTGGCTACTCATTAATCACCTATGGCTGAACACACACACACACACACACACACACACACACACACACACACACACAGCTATCAAACACACATGCAGGGTAAACAGTTTTATAGCAGTGTAGTAACCTGATGGCTGCTCTGTGAATTCACACAGACTTGTAACAGGTGATATGTAAATAAGTGAGATCATTTTCCAGGCTAGGGAGTATAAAGTGATGTCACGGATGATTATATGGGGTGATATCACTGGACCGAGACATGCTAGAAAAAACCTGGACATCTGTACGAGTTTCGAGGCTGCATTTAATTACATTACCGCAAGGACAATGTCTTCTCTGTTGGACATGAGACATGATACCTCACAAGTACACGTACACACGTACACATGTACACACACACACACACACACATGACAAGCTTTTATCTACACTACTAATGCAATAAGATGACTTGGGGAGATGACATGAGAGTAACAGCAGGTGCAAGACCGAAGCACAGATTCCTGCCACACTCTCTGAACAGAGAAATTTAATTTACTTTAATTTAATGTGGAGTGTGTATGTGTGTGTGTGTGTGTGTGTGCGTGTGTGCGTGTAAGCTTCAAGAATGCTATTTGAAAGGCATCATAAGACAATGTTTTCAGATTTAATACCTTTAAAATCTACTTCTGTAATTCAGCACATGAGAATTCAGATAGTGCCCAAGCCGATTCCTGCCATAACTGAATTTCCTCTTGCATGATGACTAACACGACTGCTTGGTTATGACTGCAAAAGAATATAACAAATGTAAGTGAACACTGGCATGCAAGGCCATGTTCAAACTGGCGTTTACAGGCTCAGCACAGTGATGAAACCCTACAGCACAAACCCATGTCTGGGCACAGACAAGTACAGAAAAACAAATGATTGGTTTCTTGAGAAAAAGACAAACCCCATTAGCTAACCTGCTATACTGCATATTATTGATTGCCGTTATCTGTCAGTTTCAACCCCCACCAAAGAGACATGCTGAAACCATTACAGGCCATTACACATCATTGTATAAGTCGACATTCACTCTGAAAACTGCACCAACCAAATCATTTTGACTTTAGCTGGTTAAAAGCTCTGATTCATCGGTCTTTATTCATTAAAGTTTTAAACAATCAATACCGATTGTGAACAGAGTGTTCGCAAATTGTTTGCTTTTATTCAATTTGGCTTACCGTATTGTTGAGAATGAAGAGACTCTTACTGTAAATCAGTCGGTACTAGATGCCACTATAATAGTAGGAGCATTGTTGTTGTTGTTGTTGTTGTTACCTGTAGCACACTACTGCTAAGCATTCTAAAAATTTTTAATGCTCACATCTCTCAGTGCTTAGCTAAAACCGACGAGGTGCCAGCCTTTTTCGCCATTTGAAAGAGAGCTACCATGTACACTCCGCTTTCTCCCGTGGCTGGCTTGACGTGAGTTAAAGTCACCACCTGTCACACACACACATCTTAAAAACGAATTGGAAGCACTTTGCATTTTGTGCTGGCAGTGGCGTAACCATAAACTAATTTCGGTGAAATGAGGAAATATACAAAATAAAATCACAATTGTTTTCTTGTTCTGTGAAATTAAACTGGGGAGTGTGACGCATTGCAGGTGGAGGTCAGACAGCACTAGGGGGTGGTGATGACACTAACGTGTTATTTGATCATTTAAAGCACAATCTACCCTCAAACAAGCTTTCCATATTAATAACATTGCCATAAAATACCTTTATGACAGTTCCACTGAAATGATTCAAATTACGTTAATAAATAACAGGGGATTATTTATTATTACTAAAATACCAGATTACCATATTACACCTAATATTATAAATCCTGATCTACTTTTCTTCTGCAGTAAACTTGAGCAGTCTGATACTGATACTGGCTCGCTAGGTCACCAAGTAGGAATACCATCAGTCCAAAAACTCTGTTGGGGAGGTAAAAGACAAGCATTCAAACAATAAAAAAATGCTAATTTAAGTACTTTAGGAAGAGGTAAGTCTTTAGACGTCATTTGAAGACTGCGGGTGACTCTAGTGGGGGACTCTAGAGCTCTAGGGGAAGTTCATTCCACCATCTTGGTGCCAGAACAGAGAAGAGTCTCGATGCATGCCCTCCCTGTACCCTGAGAGATGGTGGGACTTCACCGGGTCTCAGCTCCACGTCTCTGTGCTTATAGTGCAGCTATCTAGCTAGCAGCATTCAAACAGAAACAAGAAACATGCAACATCCCAACTGGCTAACCCTGTTACTCATCACAGCAGCTGGTACGCAATAACATGTGATTAAACACAGGAATGCATTCATAAATGGTAATAAATGTTATAATAGAGCATACACTTTAATAGTACCTGTTAGCTCTTTACTTTCCTTCTGCTATACCCTTATAAATTAGGGCATGTTTTATATTGTATGTATATGACACATAAATAAAGGACTGGAAGGGGGCCTCATGCCTAATTCATGAGTTGTGTTTAAAGTTCAGCTCATTTGGATGCAACCTGACAGTTTTATGAATCAGTTTTGATAGATTATTGATACAGATACCCTGCAATGGACTGGTGGCCCTCCGAGGATGTATTCCGTCACATGCACTCTTCCTAAGCTCCGGATCCAGAGTAACCAGGATAAAGCGGTTACTGAAGATTATTGAGTATCTGCCATTTGACTTCGGCAATGTAAACCCAACATATTCTGCACAGGAACAGTAGTATGGAATGTGGTGATGCAATACTGATACATGAAAACTGACATCATTTCCTATTAGTTCAACCACCACATATAAAGCAATATGTACAGCATCACTGCTTTGCAGAGAATAATCCACTGTCCTAGCAGAGGGGCTAAAGTCAATCTTTGCCATCCCCAATAAAGGTACTAAAAGAAAGTATGACTACTACCTAAACAGTGTGACGTAATGGAGAGAAAAAAACCCCAGGAATTTCACAACACTGCATGGGCAGCCTGCCATGGAAAACATATGTCCCTCTCACCCTCCAACTCTAGTCTCATTATAAGAAAATCCAGAGAAACCACCCTTTAATGGCATTTAGAGTTCAGCCTCTAACAGCAGATCCAGCTTTTGCAACGGCAAGCAATCTTATGTACAGCGGAGAGGTTCTAATCCAAACTAATCTGATAAAGCACAGGAAGAATGTGCACCAATTTTGTGTTTTGAAGCGAAGCAGCTTCGCTTCAGTCTAGTTAGTTTAGCATCAGAGTCAGACCACGATCTGTCAAACAACCACCAAGCCTCTCAGACAGTAGTGGTCACAGCTCATTAGCAGCTGCCGCAGTTTATATGTTCAAGCTAGATGTTTCTTTTAATGATGTATTCACTTAGAATATGATCATAGGGCTGTTCTATTTAGTGGTTAGCAGTACAAGAACAGCATCATTTCCCCTCAGTATAGAAAATTATATGATGTGGGACTTGATATTGCTGGTCATGTCATCATGGATACAATTGCGCTGCTAACTTGGGATGATGAATGCTCCTGCACTGTGAATAATCGACCAAGACACGTTGGATCTGGTTACGTGTCGCTCTGGCTGTGATTTATGCCTTGAATGGGACTCATTCTTTCTCGGAATCACAAGTACTTAGAAATTTAGTACAAAAATGCTGGTCCATTGAGCATTACTCTCATAAACAGTACTATACGTTTTTTTTTTTTTTTTTAATGATACAAAGTCGATTCTGGTTACACACAGACCAATAATCAAGAATGACTAAATACTCTAACAGACTGACAACACCCCAAAAATCAAAAATAAAATAAATATAATAAAATATCCAAAATAATCATTTACAAATTACATCAGCAACTTTTTCCTTTTTTCTAAACCTTTTAGAATAAATGCTATGCAACGCCTTTTATCAATGTCAACACTTTTGACTTTGCCAGACAAACAGAAGGAGGTGGGAGTTTCAGTTCGACAGAAATGATGAGTGATGTGGGAGGAGAGTTGGTACAACGTTCACTTTGTAATGCTTGTAACGCAAACTGAATTTTACATAACAAAATTAATTCAGGAGTTAACCATTTACTAATAACTTAGTGAGGGAATTTTCATCTAGAACTGAAAATCCATACGAAATTATACATATGTTTGTTTCATATGAAAATAGCTAGTCCACTTGCACTTCATGTTAGTCTACAGAGTCAGGAAAAGAATGCTGATATTTGTATTGTCTTGGGAAAAACACAAAGAGAAAGATAAGGTAAGGAAAATGAACAGCAGTAGACACACAGTTAGGCATTATGGTTGCAGTTGGTAGCATTGCTGTGTCACAGTTGTGGGTTCGATCCTGAGCTCGGGATACTGTCTGTGTGGAGTTGGGGGAAGTCGTGGCCTAATGGTTCGAGAGTCGGACTTGTAACCCGAAGGTGAACCTGAAGGTCGTGGGTTTGAGTCTTGGGTCCGGCAGGGATTGTAGGTGNAATGACCAGCGCTCTCTGCCACCCTCAATACCACGACTGAGGTGGGACCCTTGAGCAAGGCACCGATCCCCCAACTGGTCCCCGGGCGCCGCAGCTAAAATGGCTGCCCACTGCTCCGGGTCTGTGTTCACGGGTGTGTGTGCACTTTAAAGGGTTAAATGCAGAGCAGAAAGTCCGAGTAGTTACCATACTTGGTCACAAAGGCACTTCACTTTCACATGCTCTCACCATGTCTGCATGGGTTTCCTCCCACTGTCCAAAAACACACCTGTAGATGGACTGGCTTTGCTAAATTGCGATTTAACGGAGATACACACACAGGATAGGTCGAACGTTGGTCACAAGGACCCTATCCAAGGTTTAGGTGGGGTTAGTTGACCAGGAAAACACACTTACATGTTTGAATGAATGAATGAATACAGTTATGCCCTCCTCATATGGAACCATTTTTAAAAAAATGTAAAGTTCCTGACATAAAACACAGTGGTAATAGAGAACAGGTTCATCAATAGATGCTATTAAATGCAATTTTGTTATGATATTTTTGTGGGTCCATGTTAAACTCACAGCTATAGGCTAGCAGAGTGTGTTAGTCCACAGCTCTGGTTATGATTCACTAACTCTGCCCCTGCACTCGTCAGCTTTTTTTTGGTTGACTTGTTAAAAGAACAGTACGACTGACGTGCAGACTGTTCCGTCAGACAGACACGTGTAACTCTACTATCTTTCCTATATTAATCTGTCTGTCTGTCAACTTTCTCATGTGAATGAACAGCACCCTCCAATTCTCCATGTTTCTACACTGCAACACCCTCAGCAGGCCAGCCTCGCAGCGTTCTTAATAGATGCTCCAGCACAATGGTCGAGACACAGGAAACACACAATACGTTTGTGTTCGCAGGGCTTCTAGGCCCACAATCGAGCTCCATTCAGAAGAAGCCCTCCACAATCTCGCTTTTCTTCTTCTGACACAGAGACGTGTTTCACTCGCTGTGTATTTACATGTTTCATGTTGGAGTGTATGTGTGCATGTGAGCTATCCTCAGTCACACACATATTCTTAGCCCACTGAGGGACTTCAGTATGGTCCTCATAGAGTAAATACATTACACAACCAACTTACTGTGATCTGTTTACCCTACGGTACTTCTGTGAAAGCTCTGGCCTAGCCAGTAAGTGAAAACAGAGCCATGATGGCTTCAGTCTGGCGTTTGGTGTATCCACTGCAGGAGCTTTCCAATGAAAATGTATCATCTGCCACTGCAGCAGAAACACCCAGTGCACTCAAACAGTCAGACAGAGATGGTCATTAAAGATGTACTTTTTTTCCCCTGACCATGAAGTGTACCTTTGCTGCTCTGCTGTCCTGCAGCCTCTCTCTGTAGTTTGGGAGGATAAATTAATCATACAGGGGAGAGGCATCAAGTGTGTGTGTGTGTGTGTGTGTGTGTGTGTGTGTTTCTAAGGATTCCATTTCTCTGACAATGGCCCTGGATAGTGTCCATTTCTGTATCTTGGCAACCTGTTAGAGACATTTGAACCCCAAACGGGACAACACATAGAGATACACAGATGTGTAAATGATAAACTGTTACTTTTCTTGCCATTGAGAACCAATACACACCTCCATGCAAGTCCAATACAGATCAGCGTGAACAAATGTCACACACACACACACACACACACACACACACACACACACACGTAAGAAACCTTGTCAGTCGACTTGTGTACAATGTGAGTTGGGACACGGTGAGTTGTATGACAAATAAATTTTAACAATTTAAAAAAAAAAAAAAAAAAAAAAAAAAGAGAGAGAGAGAGCAGTTCAGTAGTGCCTGTGAAAAACTCAAGTCCAGTTTTATTTAAGTGTTTTATACTTGGCCAATCATACTTATATTTACTATCTACAATAATGCAGCTACATTTGTAAACCTTCAGAACAAAAATGCACTCTAATGTGCACTCATCTACCTGCTGCTCAGAAAGATCTCTTCACTTAGATCTCTTACAACCACTTTATCTCTTCACTTCCTCGCGAGTTCCGAGGTAGTTTATTTTTGGAAAGATATTCTTAGATGTTTAATATTATATCCAAAAATATTTACAAAAAAAAAAGGGTAGTCTGTTCAATCATATGCCTGAGTCAGAACAGGAGACATGGCGAGGGTAGTCGATATTATCCAGTCAGGCTTTTAATCATGTGTTATGTAAGGTCTTCGACATTGTAACCATTGACAACAGTGTGTTGTAGTGGTGCTGGATACCTTCACGTCAATCAAGAAGCCCAGTGGAGTCTCATATTTCTCAACTAATGGCTTACTTTGTAAAGGGTAGAACATTGCTGCAAATCTTGCTCAGGGGACCACCAAGGTCAGGGCTGACCCTGCTCATACACACACACACACACACACACACACACACACACACACTAACCAGACAAACCAAACACAGACTTGAGTGTATAGGACAAGTGCCACTTCGCTGCTCTACAGTCTCGAAGGAATCGAACAGTACCACTAATTACCACTAAAGACCAAAATAAGACCATAGCTTCCAGACATGTAACGGCACGCCGAGAGATTCAAAGTCTGCCTTTAAGCTGGAAATATCTTCTCTTTATGTTCCTTATGTTCAGATTCTGAGTGATGATCACAGTACCACATGACATGAGCCTGTTTCACTTGTATAGCCCCTTCTACTTAACTCGCCTTGAAATCAAACAATTACAGAAAAGTGCCCCACTGATGTCAGGATGCTATTTTTTGGTAAAATCTAGACGGATGTGGAAGGTTGACGTCAGCAAATAAACCTACATTCACACAGTCATTCAAAATACAAATGTGAGGTATGAAGTGAAATGAAATCAGTTGTACAAATGTTGTGCTATATGTAACAGAAAACCTGGTGAAGCAGTTTCTTGTGTTCCTTCGAAAGATACAAGAATCGTAAAAAAAAAAATACTGATCAATTTCAAAAGGAATCTTTGACTACCAGCAAAGCAGAAGGACACTAACTTACATTTCACTTCAGATAGTAAAGATATTCAGATATTTCACATTCATTTATTCATCGCCAGTAAGCACTTTATCCTGGTCAGGTGACCAGTCTGTCGCAAGGCACCATGCACACACACATTCAAACACTCACCCTTACGGGCAGTTTAGCACGGCCAATCCACCTACCTACATGTTTTTGGACAGTGGGAGGAAACCAGAGAAAACTTATTGACACAGGGAGAACATGCACAGGAACCTGGTTCAGGGTCAAACTGGGGATCCTGAGCAGTGACGCAGCAGTGCTACCTGTTGCACCACCACCCTGTTACCCTGTTATCTGAACCGCTAATCCTACACAGCGTCGCAGGGAAGCCTCGAGCCTATCCCAGGGAACTCAGGGCATGAGGCAGGGGACACCCTGGACGGTGGGCACAATCTCACACACATTCACACACTACGGAAATGCCAATCAACCTACAACACATGTCTCTGGACCAGGGGGAGGAAACCAGAGTACCCAGAGGAAACCCCTGAAGCACTGGGAGAACATGAAAACTCCATGCACGCAGAGTGGAGGAGGATTCGAACCCCCCAACCCTGGAGGTGCGAGGCAACAGCGCTAACCACTAAGCCACCACGCCTCCTTCCGTTATATTATACAGACTTGTTTTTTTTTAACACAATATAACAAATGACTGTGTGTAGTAATGCAAAAAGCAAAATGTGTTATGAAAATGTTCTTGTACCTGAACCGAGTAAACGTCACTGCCAGTGAGCGGATGGTAAAATAAACACTGATAAACAGAACACACTGTAGAAGAAGGTAAAGAGGTCACAGCTGCTCCAGGGAAAAATCTGGAGACTGCTGTGAAAAAGTTAACAGCAATAACAGTTTATGTAAAATTACAGTGGAGCCAGGAATGACCTCATTCCAGCACACCGGTCAGTTAATAACGAGAGAGACAGATTTCTAATTTACTTTACTGTATTTTATTTTATTTATTCTATATTATGGTGTATATGTACATAATTTTTGTAACCCTTACACTTTTGGCCTACAATGGCACCTTGCATTCCGTCACTTTATTACTATTATTATTATTATTATTATTATTATATTTAGTATATTTAATTATTTTTAATGTTATTAATATTATTTTTATTTCTAGGTTTTCTTTTCTTTTCTATATTGTAAACATTCATGCCAATAAAGCACTTTAAATTGAAATTTAATTGAGAGGGACAGAGAGACAGACATAGAGACAGACATAGAGACAGAGAGAGAGATAGAGAGACAGAGAGAGAGATAGAGAGACAGACAGACATAGAGAGAGACAGAGACACAGACAGAGACAGACACAGAGAGAGAGAGAGACAGACAGACATACAGATAGAGACACACACACAGACAGAGAGAGAGAGACAGACAGACAGAGACAGAGAGAGACAGAGACAGATAGAGACACAGACAGAGAGAGACAGACAGACATACAGATAGAGAGACACACACAGATAGAGAGAGAGAGAGACAGTGTGTGTGTGTGTGTGTGTGTGTGTGTGTGAACAGTTCTCGCTGTAAAGGTGTTCCTCACCACCAGCACGGAGCTCCTCACCGCCTCGGAGACACTCTGTCGCAGCTCGGCGGCTGTTCCCGGCTTGCTGAGCCCCCGGGTGAATTTCCTCGTCTCGGCATGTACCGGCAGAGACATTTTCAGCAGTCACACCTTCACAAACTGGTTCCCAAGTGTGTATTTCTAACGCAAGGAAGCAAACAGTCTCCACACCATCCGCCCGTGTTTACCTCCCAGCTCCCCTTATATTCTGGAGCGCGCGCGTCGACTCGGGCTTCTAGTCAGGACGTCCCCGATAATCCACTCCGCGTCCAACTCGTGAAAGCTCATCCTAAACTCACTGTCCCTCAACACTGACGACTAACTGCACTCGAGCTGGTGCTTCTACAGCGCTCCCGCGTCCAACAGCAGCGCATTCTCTCGCACTAAGTCAGCGTCGCGTCATCTCCGCCGCACGGTTCACGCGTTAGTCAAGCGTAATGTCCGCGTGCCGTGCCCCGACAGCTCTGCCCCGGGTTGCCAGATTGCGCGTCCCCCCGCCCCCGTAAACACATGGACTGCCCCGCCAAACAATGCTGCGCATGCGCGATCTACAACTCGCATTAAAAACTTAGAGCACTGTACCTTAGGCTATGTATAAACCTTATATACATACATGCTATGAACTATATGTCTGGAGGAGAATATTATAAAAGGAATACACCACTACAGAGCATGCTGTAAAAGGAAAATAATCAACGACGAGGTGGTTCCTTGCACCCAGAAGGTTTTTTTTTCCATTTGTTTCTATTACACCACAGCAGTCTGCCAATGATTTAAAAAAAAAAATTATTAACGAACAATAAGACAGCATGCAGGTTCAATCCTGCACTTGTGTTACTCTGTGTAAACCTTCACAAGTCCTACAATAAATTGCCCCAAGTGTGAATGAGTGTATGAATGTGTGTTGTGTGTGTGTGTTGTGTTCTGTAATGGACTGGTGTCCCACCCAAGGTGTATTCCCTCTTCAAGCCTAGTGTTCCTGGGATCGGCTCTGGATCCATTATAACTGATAAAGCGGTTACAGAGGATGAATGAATGAATGAATGAATGAATGAATGAATAAAAGACTTTCCCATGGCAGAAAACTTACTGACTGTTTCAAAGCTCTGACACCAAACACTGCTTCCATAAACGTCAAATAAACATCCAACTTATGAAAAACTTCACCTCATCAACAATTTGAATTATTTTTTAAAAAAATAACAGCACATTTTAAAATCTGTATATTATCTGGCTTAGATTATGTGCAGCGTTCACCATACAAGTCCCTGTGAAGGAGCTGTTACTATAGTAACAATAAAGTATTAGAAGTGAAGTGCAGTAATATAAACCCATGACATGAGTTACAGACAGGACGACAGTCAGAAGACTTTTCAGAGAAGAAAAAGCCTCCAGGATAGGGGACTTGCTTTCTTCAAAAAAACAACTATATAAAATAGATACACTCACTGTCCACTTTAATAGGAACACCTGTACACATGCTCATTTATGCAGTTATTGAATCATGTGGCAGCAGCACAATGCAAAAAAATGATGCTGATACAGGTCAAGAGCTTCAGTTACTGTTCACATCAAACATCAAAATGGTTGTGAACCACTGTGATCTCTGTGACTTTAATTGTGACATGGATTTTGTTACCAGATGAGCTGGTTTGAGTACTTCAGAAACTGCTGATCTCATGGGAATTTCATAATAATTATTACAAGCTACCTGTTAAGAAAATAGTAATGCTGCCACTTTAGCTAGCTAACAGCTTTGCCAGTGACGCTATAGCAGGTAGACTAAACACTGAGACACAATCAAAATCGTAAACATTGATAGTTCTACATCTGAGAAGTAGACACTGTGAGAATATTGCATCAGCTGAATTTTATTAATACACCAGCAGGAAATATTGCCCAGGACACTCACTTGCACACTTTCAGTCACCACTTCAGCATCCTGATCAGGGTCGCAGTGGCTCTGGAGCCTAGCCCAGGAATTGCCCAGGGCTGTAGGTGTAATTCTTTGCAACAGGTGAAAAGGAGCAGGTTTTAAACCCTGTCTGAAGTGGAAACCGTTGATCTGACATGGCAACCCTACAGCCCCTCCTAGAGAGGGGAGCGGCTCACATTTAGACCCTTTTAAATATACATATGACTATGTATATACACTGCAATCGGTCACTATATGTCAGGGAAGTTCCACGTATTTTTATGAAAGTGCATACACATTCACTGTGGACCCTTTCCATTCTTTAGGAATGCAAACTTTTTAATCCAGGCCCAGTGAGAGATCCTCCACCTTAAGGCCCTGGGTTAGATTAGAAGCCTGTTAGGTTATACACCAATACAATACATCAGTAAAACCACACAATGGTTCATTTTCATTTACATCTCAGAGATTTGAAAAGTTCATCTAGGAATTTTGGACAAATCTTTAAGATGCCCTCCATGTCCTCTATTTCCAGCTATTAACTGGACATGATGGTAGAACAAATTTTGAAGTTTACTACAGTAACTAGAGTGCAGGAGCACACTGGCACATCGACACCTCACAGCTCCTGGCTCGATCCTGAGCGTGGGTCTGTGTGGAGTTTCGCATGTTCTCCCCACGCTCTAATGTGTGTGCACGGTGCCGTTAAGGACTGGCGTCCCATCGGAGATGAATTCTTCCACCTTGCACCCAGTGTTACCGAGTTAAGCCCCGGATCCACTGTGACCCTGACCAGGATAACACAGTTACTGAAGATGAATTAGAGAAACTAGATCCCAAGAATCACTGAAGTTATTTCGGAAAATATAATAAAATCTAAACCAACATATTTCTTATTACCGATAGAATACTGTAAATCATATTCCTTTGTTTCTGGTGTTACTGCTGATAAAGAAGTGTTCCATACATCAGACGTGGCTTCGTATGAGATCACCGAAGGGGCAGTTGATCTTTTAGATCATAGTCAAATCCCTGATAACACACGAGGCAGCTAATTCCTCTAACAGATCCAGGAAAGCACTTAACAGGAGGTTGTGCCCTCGCTGAAGCTACAAGCGTCACCTCACTACACTTACTGGAAAAGGTTACAGAGGCCACAATAACACACAATGTGCTATATTTGTGTAAAGTACAAATATTTTCCACTCTTGATTAGGTCAAACGTTAATTTTGCTGCCATCTAGAGGTTGGAACAGAGTTTACAAAGATGACTTTCCTAGCCTAGATTACTCCAAGTACAACGAAAAACGCTCTTCAGTGGAAAATCCATTACTCTCATTGTCTCATTTAGTCTAGGCAACATTTATCCTGTGTGTGTAAACTGAGCACACAATGTTACAGCACAGATGTTTAAAAAAAAACCCAAGAAAACACCTAAATACAAACACATAAGACAACACTGATTATTCTGGATGTTCAAATGTGTTTTTATTGCTTACATATCCATACAACACTCTGTTTCTCTCTTTTATTTATCTGGAATATGAAACATTTCTTCCTCTGTCCAAAGTAAAGGAATAGACATTTATTAGACACGCCTTGCCACAGTCATCCCCAGCGCCCCTCTTCTTCACAGATAAACCACTACTTTAAACCTTCACATGAGGCAGCCTTGTCATCTGAGAGTAAGTAATATGTATGAAACTACAAAATCATGTATAACTCTACACTTTAAAGCTTTACTTCCTCAATGGCATTCTTCATATACGTAGTGTCTGATTGTTGAGAGTGAAGCATGGCTATTCTAACTATACTGTAGCTTTAATTATACGCTCTTATTTCCTAAAATGACAGCGGTGCAAGATTTACCAACCCTGAATAAAGAAATGTCATTATCAACACTACTTTAATGGAACGAAAGACATACAATAATGTTATTATGTATCTTATATCTTAATGTGAAAATTGTTTAAAAATTCTTCTTCAGTTGATCAATTGAACATCTAAACAAATTGTGTTGAATAGTGTCTTGTTAAAAGCATACTTTTTTTTTNTTTTTTTTTAAATCTCTCTAAAACCTAAACGTATGAAGGCTCTTTTTCAACAAATTTAAACAGTATTTAGATGAAAGACATCCAAAATGGCACGTAGACTAATTCCAAGAAGTCTGTTAATAGAAATAATCAGAAAGTTGTTTCACAGAAATAAAAGGGACATGAACGTACTTATAAAAACCCGGGCACCGGTACTGACGGGGCTCCGTTATGAAGGAACGGGTGACACTTGTGGCAAACAGAGTGCACACAGATAGATAATTAATTATAGTATATAAAATGAGATTCTATAAAAGAGGCAAACAGCCCAGTAAAAATGCAGGAAAATGCAGAAAAAAGCTGATATGCAGAAAAATACGATGTGCAGCAGACGTGTCACCATTAAAAAAAGCACCAGGACTCTCCATGGAGACGGTCAGACGCGCTCAAAAAATGTGTCTTATGGTGTGTAAAATCATGATAGAAAACGTTAATGTCACAAAAGGCGATTTTTTTTTTTTAAAGAGATAACATAGACTGATCATCAAGATCAGATTACACTTGTACACTTGTACACGCACACACACACACTCACACGAGCACACACACGATTGCTCCCTAAGGCTGTCAGGCTCAGTAGGGCTCTTTGCGGTTGAGATAACGAATTCTGCTGGAGGAGATGGTGGCACTGCGAATCACCTCCATCCACCTGCACACAGCACAAAACAGGGCAATATATCTTACTGAACATTATATTATCTGTACACAACACGGGTCAGATTACACTGTTTATACAATACACTAGTCACAATTACGTACATTTTCTATTTCCGTTATTCTGTTAACAACGCTTGAACTTTGAGTTAAAGATACATAAGTATATCTCTCTCTCTCTCTCACACACACACACACACACACACACACACACACACACACACACACACACACACAGCATACCGTTCAAAAGAGTACTCGCTCTCAGATCGGAAATAGTAGATGTGGGATTTGAAGTGCAGTTTGAACACGTAGTCTTTATGGATGTTTTCTGACTCGGCTGGAACAGTTACTGAGTAACCCAGCAGAGGCAGACTGGCCAATGGATACTCATCCTGAAAGAAAGAGAGAGGTGGGGAGAGAGAGAGAGAGAGAGAGAGAGAGAGAGAGAGAGAGAGAGAGAGAGAGAGAGAGCGCTTTTTATATAGCACACCATTCAGACATTCCACTGGTACACAAGATATTTATAGTGTAAACAGTTGAGTGTGTACATGTTGTGTGTATTTTGTGTGTGTGTCATCACCTGGTGTGTTTTGTAGAAGAACAAGCTGAAGTTGGTGAAAACCACCCAGAGTTTCTGCCAGCCGTTACTGTTTTTAAATTTCCTTAGCAGGTTCCCAGAGAGCTGGTTCTAGAAAACAGTAAAAGAGAGAGAGAGAGCTCAGCGTGTGTAAAAGAGAGAAAAAGAAAGAGCTCAGAATGTGTGTGTGTGTGTGTGTACTTGTTACAGGTCAATAATAAGTGTGTGAGTTGAAAGACAGCTCTCTCTGTAGAGTATGTAATCTTTGGTGTGTGTTAGCATAGCCAATCTACCCTTCACACTCACAGAGCGCCTGTGAGAAAAGGTTAAAAGAGAAACCACTCAGGCATTTACCACCTGCCTTCAGCTTACAGCCTCACACCCCTACCCTCCTGCCAACAAGCTGATGGACAGAGTGAACTTTTAGACAAAGTTCAAAGCCAGCGTGGATCAGTGGTGTTTTCTGGACAGAGGACATGCCTGACAGTTACTACATATTGTCCATGTGTCATGGGTTAGTCAGTGAGATGTTTCAGAATGCCTATAAAGATCCTCTGGCTACGCAAGCCTATACATGCATAAAAAACATGATCTATACGGCTTTGGCCGTTACTGTTGTGGATCCCGTAATGGTTTTATGTTTCTATATCAGGTTCCAGGAAGAATCTTAGTAGTAAACTAAAAACTAATTTTAAATAAATACAGAAATAAATAAGGAAAACAAAACTGAAGAATGCTTGAATGGATTTTTTTTACTAGCATAATGCTAGCCATATGCAACCACGTGCTTCATTTTCATCTTTTCTGGCAACTCCAATCTTCAATTATCAGCAAATAAACAAACAAACAAACAAACAAACAAACAAACAAAAACCCTTGTGTTGATTCCGTTTGTAATGTTGGAGTACAAACACTGCAGCTACATTGTACATAATTAAAGAGGCACATAATGGCACACACTAACACACTGAAGGCCCTCAGGCATCTTGACTAGTGCATTATTAAACACTTCAACATCAGTGCATACATGCTTTTGCAGTATACGGCTCCATTATGCACATACATTCACTGACCACTTTATTAGGAACACCCGTACACCTGCTCATCTATGTATTTATCCAATCAACCAATCATGTGGCAGCACATTTAATGCATAAAATCATGCACATATAGATCAAGTGCTTCATTTAATGTTCACATCAAACTTCAGTGTGAACTACTCCTCTGCTGTTGCAGCCCATCCGCCTCCAGGTTCGACTGCTTTCTGAGATGCTTTTCGGCTCACCACAACCGTAAACAGTGCTGATTTGAGTTGCCGTAGCCTTCCTTTCATCTCAAACCAGTCTCCTCATCAACGAGGTGTTTCTGCCCATGTTTCTGCCCATGCCATAGTCAAAGTCACTGAGATCACATTTCCCCCATTTTGATGTTTGATGTGAACATTAACTGAAGCTCGTGACCTGCATCTGTGTGGTTTTATGCTTTTGCATTGCTGCCACATGAATTAGCAGGGGTACAGATGTTCCTAATATAGTGGTCAGTGAGTGCAATAGTGCAAAAATATTGGAACCATTATGCTTCTACAATTAATACTGCACACATCTATCTATGGAATTATGCTGCTTCTTATTGTAATACTAATTTTCAGTATAACACTGCAGATCAGTTAACATTTGATTTTACTGCTCTTTCACAGTGTTTTATATCTGATGTTTGCTTCTCTTAACTCCATGTCAAGTAGTACACGTAAACGAGTAAGACCTTCTGGAAAACTTTTACTGACCAGCATTCTATTGTTCTACATAACATGCACATTACATGTCTACATCATAAAATATTTCTTTATCTGAAATGATTTATATGTAAAGGTGGTTTGGGGTGTGGGGGTTAGAACAGGAGCTGCTCTAGGGGGTTGGGGGCTCTTGGTGAAAGAGGCAGTCTGAGTCTGGGTGTGTTACCTCCAGACTGATGCAGCAGTCAGTAAAGGAGAGACTCTGCATTCTGTACCAGCACACTACAGACACAGGCACTGCTCCCTGCCCCCGTGTGACACACACACTCACTGTAGCACGAGGCTCTACACACACATACGGGGAGGCCGGGGATAAAGAGACAGAGAGGGATTCAGAGGGAGAGGACGGGGGCCGACACACAGCCAACGAGACAGACACAGACAGACAGAAAGAGAAAGAAAGAAAGCGAGAGTGAGTGAGGCATGCGTTAATACACACATAGAGTCAGTGTAAGGGTTAAAAGACTGCAGGAGACACTGGAGTGGAAAATGAGCAGAGAAAGGAGACACCACTGCTACCTAGAACAAAACATTACACACATACACATGGCAACAGGGGGGGAAAGAGAGAGAGAGGTGGTTAGGCAGTGGAGAGCCTGGTACCTCCGTCGCTATGCTAAAGTCCAGCATAGAAACGCTGGTGTTGCGATGCCAGCAAACATGAACCGTGGTGTTGCCACGGTGTTGTGCTGAGCTGTTGCCATGGCGCTCCAAGGATGTGCGTGACCCAGCCAGATCATCCTCTGACTCGACCTCCGAGGCCCACTCCCCTGCAGACTCTGAGAACATTTCAGTATGTTAATGCATCCACCCGCACACTTACTCACACATACACACAATCACCAGTACACAATCACTCCTGTGCAAGCAGAAAAAACACATAATTCATTATACGGATCACTTCACACACTCAATAACTAAATAAAGCTGCTTGTCAGTCAAGAATGAACACAATGCACTCCTTACCTCAAAATGTAGTCAATTAGCTAAGATGTGATTGGGTGTTCAGGAAATAGCACACTGAAGCTATGAGGCTAATCTAGCTAACAAGTATGGGAAGCTTATAACCACCAGTTTTAGCTGTCCAAGCCACATGTCTTAATCATCACACTTACCTAAAAACATCGTGTGGCTCAGTAATACCATTTATACATAAACAGATTCATGAAACAGCCATTCAATGTAATATCAGTACCAATATCATTACCATTCAAACATACATTTTTTCCTTCACACTTGCACTGAGCACATTAAGCACAACAATCCAATAACGCAAACACCACATCAGTCTTCATGCATTCCCTCCTGTCTGAAAAAACACACTGACACAATGATTTGAAATTGAGTCCTGGGTAGCCAGGAGGTTTTCATTTTGTCATGCAAGTACTGTTCAACCTGTCCTACACATCGCTCCTTCTGACTGGCCTGAGAATAACAGGGTGAAGGGAGCAGTACTTACTGACGTCATTGCTGTTGCTCAGCAGGCTTGCTGATGGCCCATTAGAGTCTTCAGCTAGATCCACAGCCATCTTTAAATCCTCCATCCATTTCTCCATCTCTGATACAGAACTAGAGAGAAAAAGAGAAAGTGTGTGTGAGAGAGTGAGTGAGTGAGTGAGTGAGTGAGTGAGTGAGTGTGAGAGTGTGAGAGTGTGAGAGTGTGAGAGTGTGAGAGTGAGAGAGAGAGAGAGAGAGAGAGATATTCAGCCATCAATACAAAGATCCCTACAAACAGATTTGCTAACCCTCTATGCTGGGGTGGAACAAATATCAAGTCATTAGTGATGGTCCTGGTCGAATATGATTTATGAGGGAACATTATGTTTACATTACCTAACTAATTATTTAATTAATTAACCAAACAATTAATCAATTAAGACATTTTGTGTATTAATTGATTTCTTGTAACTGTGAAACACAATCAACGTTGGTGAAATAGTAACATGTACACTCTGTGTTCACAAATTTCTCTTTTCTCTGGGTTTGTTTTTCACAATTGCTTGCCCCTAGATGTGAAGCAAAAATACACTCAGCTGTCTGCAATGTCAGCCAAATGGCTCTTGGCCAGGCTGAATGACTAAAAACTAGCAGACCCTCTAGATGTTTGGCTCGTGAGACGTGAGATATTACAGTAGTCTGTACATTACCTTGCTGCTACCACCACTGACTGACGCTGTGTGACCAGGGTGAAACAGTGTGGAACGCCCCACTCCTCTTCACTCTCTCTGATCTGCACGCGCACAGACACACACGCATACACTTCATCAGATCACTCATCACACAGATACTGAGCATTACAGCCTTTATCATACTAAAAAAATGAAATGCAGAGACAATGCAAAGGAAAGAAGGAATGATGTTCTCACTGTCATTCCACGAAGAGGAAGTTGGCCATGTACTTTAAACTGATTGGATGGTGTAATCCCCCTACTCGTGTACAGCAGCACGTCACTGAACTGACACACACACACACACAGACAGAGTGTCATTATTCACCTATGAAAAGTCTCTGTGTCTCTAAAAGAGCCAAAAGATATCCTTTTTGTAACTAGGGTTAAACTTAGGTTTTCACAATGCATTATTTAGTTACCGTAATACACATATTAATGATTGCACCTCATAAAAATTGTAATATGTGTGTTTTACCAAAAAGAACATGCGCTGTTGCAGGCCTTTCCCAGAAAGTTTGCTTAGGCAGCCCAGTCTGATGAACTCGCGCGTTGGGGTTGCCAGATTGTCCACCCCAATCAAGTCCTTCTGCAGCTCCAGCAGCCTCTGGTAGTTATCAGTCTTCAGCATGCTGGAGTGGAGCACAGACTCCAGTTCAGACACATCAGCCAGTGCAGCTGTAGATAAAGGGCAAACTCTCATCACGACGAGACTCTCCAAATATACAAACACCATTTCAAATCCAATCTAACTTTAAAAAAAAAAATAAATAAATAAAAAATGCTAAAGCAACAAATGTCAAAGGGTCAAAGGAAATAATTTTAGGACTTTTCCAGAACAAATTCCATCACGTATATAGAAGAAAGCTGTTGCGCACAGAAAGTCATCTTCGAGAGACTCGTATCTGCTGACTTTTGTAAAACACACTCATTTCTCAACCAGTCATCACAGAAATATACAAGCTTACTCACTGCTGTAAACACCAGTGAGGGCTTCTTTGTTAGTTAGTTGACCAAAGAATACATCAAAGAACCAAGTGGAATTTAAATAAAAGACAAAATAAGCAACACGTACAAAAACAATATAAGAATAATTTGATACCTAACCTCATTAAAAAAAAAAAAAACACAATTCCAGCTGTGCTAGCCTCTCAGAAAAGAGTCTCAATTAAACTCAACCCTTAAAATAAACACATTTAGGTATACACAAGTGTGTGTATTTACAGGTTTTCAGGGCACTTGGGAATTCTGATTTATTTGTGATATTTAAACTGGACGCCTTGCTCACCTCTGCAGTCTCTGAAGTCGGAGTGTGTGGCGGGGTAGTGTTTGCACAGTCTCTCCAGGATCTGTTTATAATGCAGCAGTCTGTGCAGCGGCCTCAGAATAAACACATTTAAGGGCACGTAGCACACCTTCTGCAGCTCAAAGTCTCGACACGCGGCTTCCAGCCGCCGTGAATTGCGACACGCCGTCTCCAGTTCACTCACACACTCGGAGTGCTTCTGCAGCTGAGCCGTCAACAGCTAAGAGGGTGCAGGTGCACACATGCACACTATTTTCAGATTTTGTTTTAAAAAGAAATTTACATGCTATTTTAAAGGATTAAGTCTCCTAATGATTAAAATATAAGACTCAGTAAGACTGAGCATGCTGGAAGTATTTTACCTTCAGTCCCTGGGTGTTTTTCAGCATGATGTCCCCAATACGCTGGTAATCCCCTTTAATGTGGGCATTTGAGCGGCCTTCCCTGTGGGCACACACACACACACACACACACACACACACACACACACACACACACACCTTATGTGCTGTTTTGGGATTTAAACACTTGACCTGAATCAGTGATGGTGTCACCAGGTTAACGTGCAGTGCTCTGGATTACCAGCAGGTGTCACTGTTGTTGTGTTCAGTGACTGCACACTGATCTTTGGTGTCTGTGTACATGTTCTTAATCTCACTTCCAGTTAAGGTAAGGTAAATGAGTGAACTGATAAAAGCATATTCATGCGCATGTACAAAGGCAATGTTTACAGAGATCCTGCTTCAGACAAACAGCCACATGGTGTTAGTGTGAATCTGGTGAGCGAGCTTGGACAGGGTCAGAACATGATAAAGAGACATGATGATGATGATGATGATGATGATTGTAGTGGTGAGGAAGGCAGTGTACATCTGAGTGCCTACCACGTCACATGTCACCAGTGGAAACTGGACAGCACTGGCTGTCATGGAAACCCTGGACCCTGAGGCAAGTAGGTTTTTCCACTGGGGATAAGGGGTTGCCAAGGAAACCGTGTGTGTGTGGCATGTGTGTGTGTGTACATTTTAACCCCCTTATTGGTATTCATACACAAAGATCTATCATGAAAATTACTATCAATATATCTCTACGGAAGTGGGGTGTGTGTGTGTGTGTGTGTGTGTGTGTGTTTCTAACCACAGTGCAAGTCTCTGGTCCAGCTCTTTAAGGAAGTCAGAGTGGTAGGTTTGAAGCGGTTCAAAGCTGGATTTCAAAAGGTTCCTTAGAGACTCTGGAGCACACTCGTCTTTAGCCAGCACACTCTGAAATGACTGCGCGCACACACACACACACACACATCTTAATACACGTGTAAACACAGGCACACATCACATTTAAGAGCTGTTCTCTTCTTTTTAACCAACACCCTTTAAATCCTCCACTAGATTAACACATTAATACACAAACAGTAAATCTAAATGTTCACAACCCATACATGCAAATCATGTTATCATTTCCATAGTAACAGCTCATTCACAGAGACGTTCCACGTCATAATTTAAGGCGAATTAAAAAAACGTGTTGTTTAACAATGAAAATGTATAATCCTTGAACTGGTGAAGATTTATGTAAGATTTCATATATTTAACAGTTATAAAAGGGGTCTGCAGTGGCAGCACACCGTAACAGCCAGAGGAAAAGCGTTTTTAAATAAAACATATTAAATAAAACATATGAAGTGTAGTTCTTTAATAAATAAATAAGAATGTAACTGTTGGTTTATTGCTGTGGTATAAGTGGAATGAAACACTACAGGAAAGCATGTGCCAGGAAAGCAAACATTACTTGTTGTACTGAAGGTTTCATTTTCACAGCTTTCTATTAGTTAGCAAACCTAAATACAAGTATAGTGCATCGTGACAATGTTTTCAAGTACACTAGAAATACATCAGCACTGGTTATCACGTAAATTACAGAGTTGATGTTGAGCTAGAGAGTGAGCGTGTGTGTGTTTGTACACTGTCTAATCCTGCAGAGTGTGTTTGAGTGGATGAGCTACCAGACAGCTGTCCTATACACTACTACACTAAACTCTGGCTTTAATCAGAAACCCCCACAGAGCATGAGATTGATAAGAAATCAATCAGCTCTGTCCCTAAAGCACTACAGATCCAGCTAACTGATCCTATTATCACCTCACTACAGGTTTTAGAGATTAGAGCTGCACTGATCCGATACTGCATATCGGAATCGGAATCGGATTCAGAATCCACACCGGCAAAATGGATGAACATCGAGTCAGTTTTGACAAAACTTTCCATCCAATACAATGCTGTTATTTAATGCCAGGAAGGTGTGATACGTTTATTTATACCACACCAGTCATCCAAATAAACACTACACAAATTGTCCAATAGCATGTCACCATTACACCTTATGATGATTCACATAAGTTCAGCAGATGCTGTTATAAGAAAAAAAAAAAAATCCTCAACAAGGTGATGTGATATCACCCCATTACCATCCTCAAGTGGATTATCTTCCAGTAACACCAAGTCCTGGATTGTTTAATTTCACAAAGACTTGCCAGCAATTACAATTTTAATTTATTAATGAACGTCATGACATGCTTTTTAATTTTTTTTACAGTTACATTTAATCTTATGGAACGTCTGTTAGACAAGCTAGTTTCTGTTATCGCTTACACTGTAGCAGCTATAAACAGTCTTTCCCTCGCCAGCTTTTCTTTCCTCTCTAAGACATAAAAGTGCAGCTTGTCATGTTACAGAGATACTAGAAGGCTCAAATTATTCTGAAGACTCTCCTGTGATGGAGAACTTGAGTGACTTGCAGAGTGCTGACAAACTTAACTTTCTATTCCGTTTATTCGTAAATGAAAACTTCACCATAAGAACGATTATGCCTTTTTCATTGTTAAATAACATTTTCAATTAATGAATATAAACCTGATTTTAAATTATTGCCTTTTATTGTTTTATCATTGTTATGTTGCTGTTACAGAAAATTAAATCAACATCTTCTGACCAATCAGATTCAATAATTCAATATGTGTATAAACATATATTTTTATAAAATCACTGCATCTTTATTATAAATAGTGAGGACTAGCACACAGTCTCAGTGAAGAGGAGCAGGCAGGGATTACTGAAGCCTATCAGACACATCCACTGCAGTCCAACAACCTCCGACACGTCTAGTTGTTACTGACACGAGGTATTCTAACAAGGAGCCCTTTGTCCATCCAGACACGCATACAAACATACACACAGTCTACGATTCATTCTTTCATTACCAAAGTGATGAGCTCCAGATCCTTCAGGTAGGTTCTCTCCGTGGTTAGCAGCTCTTTGGCAATGAAGTAAGCCTTGTCTGTCGGAAATCTCTGTATCACACAATCACAACATCATTGGTTTCAACAGCAACATAGCCATTTATAACTAAGTCCTACTGCCTAACATTTGGTCTCTCAGTAAGTTTCTATTTGGCGAAGGCAGCCACGTGTGCACAAGAGCGCTGCGGTGTGTGGAGTTATGCTCCAGTTAGAGCAGATGCACAGCGCTGTGCCATAAGGGATAAGGGCTGACACCTGGTTCCTATTCTGAATTTACACCAAAGCAAATTTCACAAGGTTTATTCTAATCCAGTAATACCAACTGCATTTGGTTAAAGTCATGGCAGAAAGCTGCATTTTCCAAAAAGCACATGTGCCATTACCATAGACAAGAATTTTGACACGTTTCTCTATACCGAGTAAAGAACAGAAAAGTTTTACTTGTCTCACTTGTAGTATTAAAAGCGTTATGAGGAAAATATATTTTTTTTATAATGGTATCATGAATTCCTCAGTGCAAGGTGTTTTGAGAAATTAAGCTGTAATTATGGTATAATTATGGAGTGCCTCGGTTTTGGCCTGATCATGAGTATAGATTTCAAAACCTTTGGAAAACAGCAAGTATCCCTAATTATTTTTACTGCATTTCGCTAGTGTTGGAAAGCTGCATAAAATTACATAAGAACATCTCTCATGTCTGTCTCATCCTGTAAACTTTCAATGTTCGAGTTCACTGGGTGAGATTAGAATTCATATTATAAATCACATACTGACTCAGTTTACTGACACGTTACAAATACCCTTAGGCTACCAGTGTGCTTTGGGATTAGGTGGAAAACATTAGTGTCTTCCGTGATTAGTGTATTACGTGATCGCTCTCTCACCTTCCTCCTATTCTCCTCTTCATCATCCGTGCGCAGAGTGCTGGCGTCGTTCAGGAGCGGGGATGTGAGAGGTGACGGCTGCTGATCATCCGGGCTTGGACTCGCCCCGTTCAGCTCATGTGCACGCCGATGACCGTTCGCCAGAGACATGGACAACCCTGGTACTTCTATGGTGGAGATAAAAGTCCCAGATGGAAAGGGAGGAGAGAAAGACAGAGGTCTAAACACTCAGCCTTTCTCCAATCATATATACTATATATATTATATAAGCATAAATTAAAGAATCTCATGTGGCTCACTGTTCTTGTCGCTCACTCTGTCTGCCTATAGTAATACAAACTTCACGTGCAAAACATCTGTATGTTGTGTGTGCATTTTTTGAATATTTAACATTGTTTAAGTATACCCACTTGCACTTCAGGCTCTATCCCTAACACCCAGGAGAGTGAACTCAGTACTTGCCCAACAGCGCCTCCTGTGCTCCCTGTCTGCAGCGCAGCCATGTTAAATAAAACAGCCAAGAGAGCAGCTCGAGACAGCACACATACACACATACATATACATACACACACACATCCAGACAGACACACACACACACACACACACATCACATCCCAATACAATGCAATGGTGGGGAGCCATAACAACAACCAGACAGCCTACACATGCATCAAAAACACCATGCCAAATGTATGTATAAACTGAATGTATATACATGCATTCATAAACACACAGCCTGACTCATGCACTAACAGCACACACGAACACAAGTCTGGGAAGGGAAGGGGCTACAATCTAGGATGATGGTGAAACATAATCTTTAATAAAAGATTCTTGAGCCCAAATTCATAAAGGCCAACTTTATTGACACTAGAGCACAGCTGTATACAGTTATAGAGTTGAAATAGTTTAATAAAGAGAATAGAGATAAGAAAAAAAAAGAAAACAGCGTTCAAAAGTCAGTAGCGAAAGCCAATAGAAAAACCACAGATGCTGAATGAGTGAGTGTGTGAATTTGAAAGTGATAGGAAGAGAATGAGTGTGNTGCACAAGACAATGCCCTCAAACCATAAAAATTTACAGTGACTGTGTTGAGGAAAAGAAAAATGCTCAAGGAGCAAAATTTAGTGGATAAATGGTGTCACAGTTTCAATGTCACTTTAACATACATTCATATGGGAAACAGGAAGCAGTGCCTGAAATGACTGTGGTCTTTGCTTGACACATACAACAGGAAAAAGCAGTGAGAGAAGGGAAAGCATGCAGTTTAAGCCTTAGAAACCAGCATCAGTGTGTTACAAAGGCAAATCCCACAGCCATTCATTCATCCATTCCATCATCAAACAGTTAAGAAAAGAAAAGAAAAGAAAACAGGAGCATTTATTGATCATAAATGACCGTGATGGAAATGACAAGCTCAAGCAGCTTTGGCCTGTGCAGGAACACACCCAGAACCAGTGGGAGCAGAAAGAGAACAGAACCCAACCTTTGAAATGAAAGATACAGTACACAAAAAGTGCCAAGCTGGTTACGTTTAGTGAGAGTTGTGCTTTTTGTGTTTCTTTCTTTCTTTCTTTTTTTTATTTAAAAAACAGGGAGTGTTTGGGGGCATTGGAATAGGTGAACCAGATTAGACTGATTACAGTGGGAACAAAAAGTCACAGAGAGGGAGTGGCAGGCAGGAACACAGCGGGACACCGTTGTTAAGACAATATGACAGTGTAATGTGCTCTGCTCTTCTACTCTTAACACTGTCACTGGGTATTGTAGACTGCCATATTAATAAATGATAATAAATAGAGCTAAAGACAAGTCCTAGTGCTAGTAAGTCCCCAGCTTTTTTTTTTTTTTTGAGAAACTAAACACTTCTGGAACTGGGCTGAATGAGAATTACATGGTTTGTGGACGATTATCTGGTCCTACTGTATGGCAAGAACCATGACCATTACGTAACAGAGGTTGCAGAGATCGTGCAACGGCTACGTCATTTCAGCACATGGCAAGATACAGCAGCACATAGAACGTATGGTTTTTGTTTTGTCCAAATATGATTTTACGCTACTAGACAAAGCGGATTTCATGGTTCGAGCCTGTTCATGACACTTGACGCAAATGACATGCCTCTGCATGCTTGTACAAGATACACTCTCGACTTGTGCGACACAACTGCATCACAAAGCTGTTCAGCTTTGCTGGAAATAAGGTTTAGTCATCGCTTGTTAGACAAAAGAAGATTTCTAAAGTAATCGGGTAACAGTGGTGATCACTTTGTGAAGCTGTCAACCAATAAATGTTCAATATGGCAACCTCAACTGAATGATTCCTGATCCACAGAAAACGTACCATTGTGGAGCAGAAATGGGAAAAGTTCCATGAACTTCGGTCTAGGAACTAAAATGAGGCCTGGTTCCTAAAGGGGAAAGGTGCCTAAAGATCCTGAAAAGGTTCCAGGGTTCCTTGAAAGGATCACACAGTGCAAATGTGTCTATATGGAAATACCAGAATGTCAGGACTCTGTATTAATCACTACATTATACACCATTGAGTTACGATGGCCACTGGTGCCAAACACTACACCAGTAAATGATGCACCACAGGATGTTTCTGCATATGCTCTGCCAAATCACACTAATCAGGATGCTAACAGCTTATAAAGAAAACTATTTGACAAAAGCAAACAGGATTTAAAGTACAAAAACATGATCAATAAACACGCACAATGATTAGCAAGGGTCTCCTATCAGATATCGATCAAAAAAGCGGGAGTTTGGCTGAACGTTTTTGTGTTTTATAACAACCCTGTGTAAAATCTCAGCCATTTCTGATTCTTTAAATTAATGGATGGGAGAAAATTAAATATTACGAAAAGTTGCAGAACAACCTACATTCCGATAGTGTTACTTGTTTCACATTACAAATGTCATATACAGATGTGTTCTATATAAAGACTATCACTACAATCATTAAAAATCTGAAAGTTAACGCCACAGACATTTCTTCTTCTAGTTTCCAATACACGGCCTCATTCATGCTTCTAAAAAGTACTACTATTATTAAAAAATAACTAAGTGCTACAATCAAATATTCGAAACATCACTCTTTACATTAATGAAAATGGAAATCAGCTAAAAGAGTGTGATGTGCATTATTTTGCTGATAGAGAAATCACGTCAACAATTGTTTTACTAGTGAAAACACAAAGGCCTCCGGTGGAGCAGAAAAACTCCCAGACCATCACACTAAAGCTCACATCACAAGCCAGCCTCATAGAACACAAGAACGCCTGGCTTCACTCAACACGACTGATTCAAATCCAGCTGGGTCTCTTATCTACAGTTTAAGTGAGAGGTCCAACAAAGGACTTGGCACTAAGTAAATGATTTTCTCTCTTCACAGATAGAGATATGTTTGCTATAATCACAGAACAATAATCAAGAGCAATATTGCTACTACAAAGAGAGAGAGAGAGAGAGAGAGAGAGAGAGAGAGAGAGAGAGAGATAGAGAGATCACTGTGCCAGCCATCGTGAGTGCACACCTCACACTGAGTGGGAGTGTGACACATACCTGTACACATACAGGCTGCCTCAAGCATGAGAAAAAAAATCTTCTTGCCAAGCATCTGCCCCTGTCATTCCTCCCAGAGCCTCAGACCACACACTGCTGACTAAACCTCTGACCTCTCTGCACTAACAGTTAAACACTTGTGCTCCTTCCTCATCACTGAAATCCACACCCCCTCCCTCACCGTCCTCATCCAGCTGCAGGCTGCCGAATGACATCTTGTTTCTGGGTAGGGGAGAAACAGAGGAGGAGCTATGCACCGCAGGGTTCGCAAAGCCCAGCGACTGGCTGCAAGAGCCAATGGACTCCATCTCCTCCGAGTCACTGGTATCGGTACCGCTGCTCGTAGAGCCATCAATCATCTGCATGGCGCTATGGCGACGGTGTGGAGAGCCAGCATTGGCTTTGGCTTGGCCAAGAGGAGAAAGGCCATTGGCCAACATGCGGCGCTCGAGAGCGGCCATTCTTTCGGCACGGGGAAAAACTGGCTGTGGTTGACTCAGGATCAGTGGGTCTGTCTCAGAACGGTTACCCACATTCTGGCACTTTGCCATGTTTACAGAGTGATTCATGATTGGAGAGCAGCTACTGAAGAACCTGCCTTTTTCCTCCTGAGCAGCTGACCTCAGGCTAAAACTCCGCCCACTGATGGCTAAGCCATCCATGCCTTCATGCTGCCCGTGGCCATTGTATCGGGCATGGCTAAGAGATCCTGTTCTATGAAAGGAGAAAAGGGCAGGGCTTGAGGTCAAGCTCCTGGTTCCTGGGAGATGGCGTATAGGGCCAGGGCTACGTGTGGCCAGTTCATCCAGTAATGTGCTATGGAGTATTCCACGTACTGGAGCCCCACCTCCAGACAGTGACCACTCATAAACTTCGTAGTTCTGGCTGTGAGAGGTGGGGCTAGAGGTTTGAGTGGGACTGGGATAGTGAGGGGGTGGGGTATGAGTGACAGGAGAGACAGGAGGAGATTCTCTGTGTTTAACCTTGTTTGGACTGGCTTTGCATTCGCGTGGGCGGGACGCATCATGGCCAAGAGAGCCATGCCTGTGACGCGTGCGTGATTGTGACCTACTGACTCGACCTCTGACTTCCAGCTCACTAATCTCTGCATCACTGCAGTCAATGTACGGGATTGAGGAGCAGCTGCCTTTAGCTGCACAGGACGCGACACCTGCAGTGCTGAGCTCGCCACTCTGCTGCCTGACACACGCTTCAGATAACACGGCGTCACTCTGCTGAGCTGAAGGAGGGGGGCTTCCACAGATCCTCGATGCAGCTGAATCCTCAGAGCTTACCAACGCCGGCTCCTTCCAGCTTCGCCCATCAACCTGAGAGAGAGGAGGAGGGGGAGGGGGAGAGAGAGAGAGAGAGAGAGAGAGAGAGAGAGACAAACAGGGAAAATTTGTAATTTTGTTATTTCCACTGTTAAGTGACCCAAATTGTAACCATGCACCCTGGCTGAATTCAGTAACAGAGTACAGAATGCAGAATACAGACTAATGGGTGGATATGAAAATGGTAATCACTCACGTCAGATAACTTTTACTTTGGAAAAACAGCTGGGNACACACACACTACTGTAGTAAATATATCATAATAGCATGCCAGAAATACTTCATATAGTGGCATGCTATTTAGAACTACAGTATGCAGTTCAGGACACACCCTAGCAAGCTATCGCTTTTCTATTGGACCGTAAGGCAGTCATCTTCAGTAGTAGTGTCTCATAACATTCTCGCAGAAGGATCCTTTATCTGGCTGTTTTATGTCCCTTCACATAAAACCAAATGGTAGAAGGTAAATCAGACCTCCATTGGTGTTTCTGTTGTTAGGATTCACAATTAAAATGCCACTACCCCCAAACCTCCTAAGAATTCCTAGTACAATAATGAGTAGTGCTAGTGTGATGGGAAACAGAAGCAGGTACTCAGCCAGATACACACAGCTGTAGATTCAGATTAGTACCTGCACTGCGACATACCCCGCTGTCCAGTGGAAAAGTGGTATAAGGAGTAAGCAGCAGAGAAAGACTTACTTGATTTGGCACTTGTGAGTGTGCGGGAGAAGGCAGGGGAGACAGACTGCTATTGTACTGAACTTTACTGTGTTTCCTGCAAAACAGACACACAGATGCATGTATTAGACCAGTGGTTCCCTCACACGCACATGCACATCTTAAACACCTACAGCTGAGGCCCAAATTTTACATACATCTATGCTTAAAGATACTCAAACTGAATTTTCAGAGTCAGATTTATTTCAGCTTTTAATTTACAATATCAGATTTTCAGTTGGTCAAACATTTATATACACTTTGTTAGTATTTCGTGGCATTGCCTTATAACTGCTCATAATACTTTGCTGGAATGTTTTTGCTCATTCCTCCTGACAGAACTGGTGTAACTCTTGAACACGCTTTTTCAGTGCAGTCCACAATGTTTCTATGGGATTCGGGTCAGGACCTTGTGATGGCTGGTCTTGGAGTAGGGCTTCTTCCTTGCGCAACAGCCTTTCAGGCCATGGTGATGCAAGCTCTCTTAACGGTGGGTGTACGTAACTTGGAACCAATTCCTTGTAATGCCTCCAAACTCCTTCACCAGTTCCTTTGTTGTTATTGTCTTGGGGTTCAGTTTAACCTTCTGAACCACAGTTCCTTCATCCCTGGGGGCTCATTTGGGCCTCTTCCTTGACGAATGCAGTGTCTGTGCTGTCCCAAGATGTTTATACTGGCATACAGTATAAATATACTGTTTGTACAGATGCTTGTGGCACCTTCAGGTGTTCGGAAATGGCTCCTAAGGAAAAACAGGACTTGTGAAAGTCCACAGTTATTTCATGAGGTCTTGGCCGAGTTGCTTGAATTTTCCCATGGTATCAAGGGCAAAAAGGCATTGGCTCTGAAGGTAGACCCAGCCCAATTAACTCCTCATTATGCCACTGTCCAAACTGAAGCTTGCTTTACTGACTTGCCAAAAGAAATGTTTGGAAATGTGTGGAGTTGTGAAATACTGAGACTGAGTACCTTTGGCATAGGTGTACAGTATGTAAACCTTTGGCCTCAACTGTAACCAAGTTTCTAACAAGCACTGACTGCTGGTTGTGACTTGATGAGGCACTTCTGATTAATCCTACCTGTAGAAAGGATGCTTCTTAAGCTCGGCCTCTTTCACGTAATCTATCACCTGCTTCTGAGTCCGGCCACTGAGGGACAGAATAGATTACAAAGTTAAAGCCAGGGAGACAACTAATATACAGTATATAGCCATGAAGGAAATGACTAAAACTGACTACTGAAATATTGTTTTCACTTAAATTGAAATCAAACAGGGAACTGGAGTCTTTTGCAAACATAAGGCATAGCAAACAAAAAATTATGATTCCTTCCCCCCAACAGTCATGTAAACTACAATGAAGCTCACAAGAGAACAAATGAGAACAACAACAAAAAAAAAACCCTCAGTATACAGTCAATAGGTGCCTTTAAGAGGCGATCATGGCTGTTGTGATTATGCACTTCTGCACCACAGAGCTGTTGGACAATGCAAATTTTTGTAACCGTTGTTACATGCCACTCAATCCTGAGCACACAATCTGGTCTTAGAGCAGCCAAGATGCTTCCTCTCTCCAGCTCTATTACTGCAGGTTCAACGTTCTAAGGCAAAATCACCAGTTGTCTTTGTATTTTTACTGAACTGAGATAGAAACAGCATTTAGAAATCTCTATCCATAAATCTGTACTAATTTATATCAGTATACTTCCCAGCACTAGCACACAGACAAAGCTTTGTGTGAGTGACACACACCTGAACCTGAAGGATGATCCTCTGGTGAAAAGGACAGGTTTAGGCTTGGGCTTGGGTTCTTCAAAGAGCCTGAAGAAGGCATGGTACTCCACACAGATCTTCCAGAAGATTTTACAACAGTCCCGACTCGCCATAACAAATTCAAGAGTGTCCTGACACGCACTCTGCTGCAGAGACAACAGATTCTTATCTGCTTAGACCGTTGATAAATATGTCTAATGCCCCACTTTTCCTCAGAAAAGAATGTTAAACACAATAAGACGATAAAGACTCTGGAACTGATCCTGCTCATATGCTATCAGAAATGTCACCATGAGAAAACACACAGCATGGATGTTCATGTAGAAGTGCTTACGTTGAGGTCCGGTCTAAGTTTGATAAGGAACCTCTTCCTCTTGAAGCTGAGCTTGCGTACTTTAGACCAGTTAAAGGCATTGAGCTTGGTGTGACCCTGCATAAACACACAACACATCATCCTTAAATCACTCACGGCACTTTGATCTTGTACACAGTACTGGAGGTTTTTGCCACTGGACACTACTGGTACAGTATTAAAGTGTTGAGTGAACCAATCACATCCTTCCAGTTGTTAGAAACTAGTTATAACCTATAAAAAAAAGTTAATCAAGCAGCTGGAATAAGGTGAAAGGAACAATGTTTAACCAACTATTTCTTAACAATGACGCTGTTCCGTTAAAATGAGGATGCAGTTGCTTTCATTGTGTTTACTGAAGCGTTACAGTAATTTCTCACATCGGTGGAAAAAGAACTAGAATCAAGAACTAGAACATTCCTGCTTTTGAATGCAGTGGAGAAACTAAAGATTAACACAGTGTCTGATTGTGTGGGTATTTGTTCGCATTGTCTACCTGAAAGACCAGCACTCCTGTATGTGCTACAGCGAGGCTGAGCTTGGACCCCTCTCTGTCTTTAGCTGGATGCAGTCTGATGCCGTACATCTCCAGTCTACGTGCCACCTCCAATAACTGGTAGTCTGACTCTGCTGGGGTGTGGCCACTATGACAAACACACACACACACACACACACACACACACACACACACACACACACACACACACCGCATATATGGACATCAATCTACACATATACACACACACGTCACTGAAGCCTCATTTCATTAAAGCAGTTGCGGAAGATGATATGGGAGTGGTTTCCATTGTACTGCCATTATACTTGTGTGCGTTTAAATTGCTCAACACTGTCGCGATGCACTTACACATGTTTATGGTGGAACTCCATGATCTTGTCCATGAGGGCCATCTGATCAGGAATGTAGTTATTATTGAGGAGGTGTTGCCTGCACTGAGTCTCCTCGAAATCTCCAATCTCAGCTGGGGGTGGGGGAGAGAGAGAGAGAGAGAGAAAGCGAAAGGAGAGATAGGTATAGACAGCGTGGGAAAGTATGGTAGATGGAGAGAGGCTGTTAACAAACTGGAAAGATAAAAGGCAGGTATAATGCTTTTACTGAGCTCTGAATGAAGCTGTGTTGCAATGACAGTTGTATTAACACAAGGATATATTCTGTACCTTTTATCAGTGTTTATATGGCAGCTAAAATTGTATGAATAAAGAGAACTAAAGGAGCATATTGCTTTATTGTATATCATTATTATTATTACTCAAAGAAAGTATTACACACACACACACACACTTATAGCATTTATAGCATGGATTTTATAGCACTTCTAACTGCCTCTGTTGATATGACAGCTTGGCTTTTTCCATACGCATGAGCGCTGAAATGTATCCATGGCAACAAACCATACTTTCCTGCTGATTTCTTTTCCCACCAGAAAAAGAAAAATAAGGTTCAAGATATGTGAGCAGACATTTGAATAATCTGATGTGAGACACCTCTGAAGACGGACACACACAGACACACACAGACACTCACATTGGATAATGTGGGAGACGAGCAGGGCAGCACTGCTGTCGGTGCAGGTGAGCCGACCACTGGCCAAATCTTGCCTGATCTGGAGCGCAAAAAGATACCTGAAAAACACAGAATCATGGTCATGTAAACAATATGACTTCACAGTGCTCAACACTGAGGAGGAGAGGAGTATGAATGATGGGAAACAAATGAGTAAATGCTGTCAGTTAGATATTTCACCTGGTCAGCTCTTCCATCAATTGGGCGTGGTCAGGAGGAAAGAATTTCACAACGAACCGCAGGACTGTGTGCTTGGGGCCTTAATACAAAGATACACGAGTCAGACACAGAAGTATGCAAAACTCCACATGCATAAGAAGAACATGAGCAGATGCTTACGTTTGATCTGCTTTATGATGGGTTTTAGAAGGTCGAGCCAAACCTGTGAGACACAGACCAAGTGTGAGGAATGAATATATATATAAAAACATAAACTCACTGGAATTTAAAATGTATGTATGATATACACGGGCATAGATCTAATCAGTCTGAAAATATCTATATTATAATATTTCCTAGGGTTGCCTCATGCACGAGTCTCACCATCATCTTGTGCTGGTCTTGGAACTCCAGACTGAAGTAATCCCCTTCGACCAGATTGAGGTGAGCACAGACCATCTCAAACAGAACTTTGCCTGATGCTCGTTGCTGCAAAGAACACACACAAAGGTACATGAACATTCATTTTCACTAGCAGACTGAAAAAGGTGCTGCACATCGTCACAAACTCACACAGATGTGTGCATTTCATTACCTGTGGCAGAAAGATAACAACCATGAAAACGTTTTAATTCCAAACACATTTTAGCTTTCAAATGAAATGCATCACTTTTTACACATATGTACAAATATACTGTCAAAGACAGATGAGTGCAAGATGAAAGACACGCACGTTTTCATTTTGAAAAGCATGTAGAATTGAATAAGATGTAAAATCTTGATTTTTTTTTTTTTTTTTAGCAATGGCACAGTTTCTTGAGCTCCAGTAAAATCTGGCCCTTGGCATTCTGCTTACATATATCACCGTAATGTGAGTAATATTTACATATCCAAACACAGACCAGTACTGCCCAACACACATCAACACACCACAACACACCACAACACAACATAGCCCAACACACGTCAACACACCACAACACACCACAACATAGCCCAACACACGTCAACACACCACAACACACCACAACATAGCCCAACACACATCAACACACCACAACACACCACAACATAGCCCAACACAGCCCAACATGTCAACACACCACAACACAACATAGCCCAACACACGTCAACACACCGCAACATAGCCCAACACACGTCAATACACCACAATTCACCGCAACATAGCCCAACACACCACAACATAGCACAACACACGTCAACACACCACAACACACCACAACATAGCCCAACACGCGTCATAACACCACAACACAGACCAACACGTCAACACACCACAACACACCACAACATAGCCCGACACACGTCAACACACCACAACATAGCCCAACACAGCCCAACACACGTCAACACACCACAACATAGCCCAACACACGTCAACACACCACAACATAGCCCAACACACGTCAACACACCACAACAGACCACATCATAGCCCAACACGTCAACACACCACAACACACCGTAACATAGCCGAACACACATCAACACACCACAACATAGCCCAACACGTCAACGCACCACAACATGTGTCAACACAGCCAGTGTTAACATAGCCCAACACATCACAACCTAGCCCTGAACTGCCCACCACAACTCACCACAGCTCAACACAGCCCTGAATCGCCCAACATAAGCCAGCACAGCCCAACACAGTGCAGGACCAACAAAAACACATAGCTCCACTAAGCTGTGAATCAACACAGCCCAAGACTAGTAATCCAGCACATCTCACCACAGCCCACCACAACCAACAATAGCGAATGCATCTTAAATGTAGGCCAGTTCATCTCAGCATACCTCAACACACCCCGGCACAGTTAAAATAGTTAAATGCAGTTTGCCCAACGCAGCTTAACACTGAGCTCAGACACTTTTGGTGTCTGAGGTTTGCTTCTTGGGCTTTGCACTTTCAACTGAAATGTGTGTTAAACATTTCTTTGACAAAACAGAAAAATAGCATAAATATAATTTTTCACCAAAAAAAATTCCTTTAACCCATGCTGAGTTCCCAGTCCAAAATATTCCAAATGAGGAAAGGGTGATTTAATATATCTAAACCGGCCATGGAACTTCAAGCCAAATCTCTGATGCATTTCAGTGCCTCACAACATTCCATTTAACTCCCATAGAGGACTCCATGGTTCCCTCTGTATCACCATCACCCTGTCCGCTTTCCTCTTCCTGCTTGGGAAAAGGCTGAATGAGACTGACAGTGGGAGGCCATTTAAGCCTACGGCTCCGTCTCCCTCACACACAGATTTTACTGATGATGGACGTAGTGAATGAGACACTATTCATTAAAGCTGAGAACAGTCTGACTATCTCTGTCTTACAGACGCAAAACATGCACATACATGCAGGTGCACACAGCTTGGAGAGGTAAAAGCACATGAATGAGTTCATTAGAATGACACACACGCACTCTCTCTCTCTCTCTCTCTCTCTCTCACTCACACACACACACACACACACACACACACACACACACACACACACACACACACACACCAGTTCTGATGCATTACTGAAAAGGGAAAATCCCAAGAGAATAGACAGCCAGTGGTCTACTGCCAAAAATCACCAGCGGCCTTTCTGCCAAAACCAGAAGTAAACCAGCATGAAGTCCCTTCCTCCTCTTACTTGCTCTCAACCCCTCTCTGTTATTCTCCCACAAAACACTCTTTCTCTTTCTGCCTACCCTCTCTCCCGCCTCTCCTCTCCATCTCTCTCACCTTCTGTTTTCCTCCCTCCACTTCCCCTTTTTTCACCAGCACAAGGCATTGACACATGAATCCAGGCTTACATGCAACCCACTCAATTACTGAAAGGTCACAAGCCAGCAGAAAACATCACTCCCATACACGCAAGTGCAAACATGCACCCACACACACACACACACACACACACACACACACACACACACACACACACACACACACACGCGATGCATAATCACTGAAATAAATCTTATTTTTATTAGTGCTTAAAATAGCTCACAATTGAGTTAACTGTGTCAGGTGCATTAAAGGTGTTTAAAAGTGTTTCTAAACCTGTAATAATCATAATTCACCCCAATCATCGCATCAAGGCACCTTACAAATACTGTTATTCATGCTTTTGCAGTGGAGGTGGCTGGTTTCTTTATTTCAGGCGTCTGTTTACATTTTTTCTGGTTTGGCAATTAGCTCCACCCTGAGCTGTAACTTATTTTCAACAGTTGGTTGAGGGAGGAAGGCTTGTCAATATTTCACTGCTATTTCATATCATACTGCTGCCAGCAGAGGGCTCTAAAACCTACTAACTGCTCCTTTAATGAGAATAAATGCGGCAGAATTTTGGCCACATTTTCATTAAACCACCTAACAGATGGCAAACAGATGTATTTTAATCAAGGGTATCAATTTATTTCATAACATTCTATAATAAATGATCTTTAAAAACAGATTAACACAGGATTTGGATAAAGAAGCGGCATTCACGAATACGCTAAGTCTAGCATGATAGATAAATATCTCTCAGGTGGTTGTTCTGGCACTCTCCAGATGATTCATCATCTCTTTCCTTTTAGAGTCAACCAGCACAGCCAACATCACTTTCAGCTATTCACTCTGAGCTCTTGGAAACTGGACTGATAACAGAACAGTAAGGCCATTGTGTTAAAGCTGGCAGCCTGAATTGTTCTGCTACTGTTCAGTGAAAAATGCAAGAAGTGCAAAATAGAGGGCGAGGTTCACAGGGCAAAACAGCCGGAATATTTACGGAGTGTCTGATGAGCCGTGCAGCGTTGGGTGGCAGAAAATTCCAGACAGAAGGAGAGCTGCTGCCTGAGGCATGAGACAAGCAGGGACGTAGCGACTGGTCATACCACAGAGGCAAAGGGAAAGGCTGCTTGTCTGAGTAGGTCACAGTGTAGCGTGTGTGAGGAGGGAAGAGGGGGGATGGGAGCAGGCCCGCAAGGCTGAGCAGGTCAGTCTGTCACCACTGCTGTGAGGACGAGCCATGTTCTGTGTGTCTGCTGTTCACATACGCACGGCACATGAAGCGTAAAGCGCTTGTAAGATCAAATATTTTGCCTTGTGTTGACAGTTGTACGTTTCCTATAATAATAATAATAATAATAATAATAATAATAATACCTTGTGCAAAGATGATGGTTATACTTATCCTAGAACATTTCAGCGATTTTTAAATTGCTAACCTGTAAATGATGAACATTATAAAATTAAATGTATATTACAATATTTTTCCACTATCCAAGACATATACAAAAAAAACCAAAAAAAAACATGTTGCTTATTCTTCTTGTCATTCGAATATAATTTTATATTTGAAAGACAAATTTAGCTGCACATATAGCGGAAGGTAAGTGTAGCCGGTAGAGGTGAGCTTTAGCAGGATGCTGCAGTGGCAGAGAGGTGTCTGGGGGATGAGCTAGAGGGGTAATGACTAATATGGCACACCTGAGCCGTTTTCCCACGTATATTAACATGGTCCCTCTTTACTATCACTCTCTCTTTCACTCTCTCTCTCCCTGTAAGCAGTGATCCGTGCATATACATGTGTGTACGTGTGTGTGAGTGTGTGAGAGAGAGAGAAGAAGCAGCGATCTGAAAAGCAGCACTCTCATTTGCTTTTCTTCCAGTTTATGTTATTGCCTACTGTGCCAAGGGACACAAGCAACAACAATAAAAAAAAAAAAACGCTTGTGTGATCTCACCCCGGGCCTGTTTCTGAGTGGTGTGTAGCCACCGCTGTTACAATAACAAAAAAGAGAAAAGAAAACTCATCAGCCACTATTGTTTTTTGTGTTCCTAACTCAGAGAGATGCACACAACCTGTCTACAGTATATATAATTAAAACACACACACACACACACACACACACACACACACACACACACACACACTGCCTACAGCAAGCAACACGTGCTCAAAACAGTAGTTTATTTTCAATAGAGGAGAGCAGAGGCTGGTGAACGGACGACTGTATTAGCCAGTACTAAGCTCTCACAGACATTCCACAACAGTAAATGTAACTACAAATTCATTCATTAATAAATAAAAAAAATAATCATTGGCAAATTGCTGTGGTATAAGAAGAATAAAACAAGAGGGTGTACTATGTAGGAAAATAATCGACTTCCAAGTGGATTGTTGGAATGAAAAAAGCGTTCGCCCTGTTGAAGGGAGATATGAGTTCAAGTCCTGAAAATGCCACAGCAATCTGTGGCCAGGGAAGCAAAGGGAGCAAAACTGGCCATGCTCTCTGGGTAGGAGGGATGGCACACACTCACTCTCCCCTGTCAATCACAGTCACACCAGCCAATCAGGTACATCTGGGAGCAGGTATTCGGGAGTGGGCGGATAGCGGTTTTACACTGCCCTGTGACACAGCATGTGCAGCAATAAGAAAAAATGTGGCTGGCTGCTTTCATGTGTCTTGGAGGAAGCATGTGTTAGACTTCACCCTCCCCAGTTGGTAGTTGTTGTGGGATGGGGAGAGCTAGTTGTTGGGAACTGGCAGATAAGCAAATTCAGAGGGAAAAAAAAAAGATGGATGGGGTAACAATAACTTCATCTGGCATTCAATTTATGATTGTATACCGCAATACCACCTAGTACATAGGAGAGCAACTGCTATCTACCCCAGCTAACACCAAAATACTCAACAGTATAGTGCATACTTTCTAAGTACGCACTATTAAAAAGCCAGTAAAGATCATTAGGACACGGGGATGAAAACCTCACACACAGTCCAGTGACTATCGCTCGGTCTTTATTTCCACTAAGCAGCTGTCAGTAGGAAACTTAAATGAAATGGCACTGTAGCAGAAAATTCAATATGGAATGGCTTGGCTTGGCCCTCACACCTGCCACACACACACACACACACACACACACACACACACACACACACACACACTCACTGCCAGTGACAAATCGAAAACGCCAGTGCAGATGTGTAACCTGGATACCATCGCTATCTGAGACACTACATCAATCTCAAAAAACTTGTCCCCACGGCAAGTGATGAAGAGAGGAAAAAAAAGAGAGAAAAAAAGAACAAGAAAGAGCAAAAAAGGAATAGCTTTCAGTTTTAAGTTAAACAGAGTTGTAGACCAGATGGGAATAGGAATTTGCAACGCCACTCATTTTTCTGCCACAGAGCAACAGTACCCAAGCCAAAAGTCCATGCTAAATCTAGCTTTTCTTCTCTTTCCTTTACTCCTCTTCTTCTTCTTCCTTAACTGTGCTATACACTGAATATTTAAAAATCGTCTTGGATTACAAGTCACAGCTACTGCATAAATATAATCAAAATTCTCTTAGATCTCATTCTAGCTTATTTCAATTAATCTATGGAGTTTGAATTTGCCAAAAAAAATACATTTTATCACGAGTGGCTTGTTTCCGAGTCAGTGGACAGGTCTGCCGAGCCTCATCTCACTTATCTGACAGAAGAGGAAAGAGGAAAGAAACATATCAGAAATTCCTGCCTTCTTTTGTTTCTCTTGCCTTTACATTCCTCAGTCACTTGTACTTTCTGTCTGGAAGTGGGTTTTCTCTTATAACAAACCTGCTTTTCATTACTATTTTTTTTAACATGTCCATGTCAACCTATCCTTGCTATTTCCTCTTGGAAAAATTCTTCTTGCCATCTTTAGGGTCGTTCCATCTCTAGCAGTTCAAGTTGCTCAGTGACCCCTTAGCAGTGCAAATGTCTTGAGTCAACATAACTGTAGATTTGAGGAGTACTGAGCTGTACCCCCAACAGCCAATTTATGCCACCAAGCCCGAATTTAGGAGCAGTGTGCTGTGACTATTAATTTATTAAAAAAAAAAAAGAAAGATGGTGGTGGTGGTGGGGGGGTTGGAGAAGAGTGACGGAGCAAAACTCCCTGCAACACTCTTACACAGAACAGTTATCAGTTCAACTAAAAGATATGGAACTTGTACCTAAAATGGGAGATACTTCTGTTGCTAGAATGGGGTTTGGGCAGAACAAATCAGACACTGACCAGAGAATGGTCATTTGCTACAGACCAGTCACAAATGCATGCAGTTTTTTTGTATAGATAATTTTTCATTAAGTTTAGAGAAAACATAATATATCGTTACAAGATATGAAATTATCCATATCATGATAGAAGATTTTGTCCATCCCAGCCCTAGATTTAGTAGTGCTAAGGCTTAAGTCGTTTGACGGTATTTATAGACTGATTCAGAAGAAGAGGTCTGTAATTCTATCATAAGAAACGCATTTGTCATGTGTCCTGAAATCACGAGCCGAGGCCCATCTGTTCAGCACAAAGACAGAGAGACACAGACACACAACAACTTTATGTGCCTGAAGGAGCATGTACAACTATGACAAGATACCACCAGCCAGCTCTCTCTCTCTCTCTCACTCACACAATCACACGCATGAGGAACAAATAACCATATGCACTCACTATGTTGACATTAGCTGGTGTGAGCTAACATGAGACACAGAGCTGCTGTTTGTGTGTGTTTAAATGATCAGACCTATTCTAACTTGATCACACGGTTCACTGTACACTTAAGGCATGCTGATCTATGATGTGGTGATCTGGTGTGTTTTTCTGAACAGCTTCTGACTAAAACCATTACAATATTTTTTCCTCTGCTGTTAATGTTAGGTTTCCTAAGCAAACATACAGTCAGGTCCCGAGGAATATTAACAATGACAGAGTTTTTGTAATTTTGCCTTTACACCACCACAATGGATCTGAAATAAAACAATCAAGATGTGACTGAAGTGTTGACTTTCAGCTTTATTTTAAGAGGTTCCACAAAAATATGGCATTTACCATTTAGGAATTACAGACATTTTAAGCAAAGTACTTCCATTTTCAGGGGCTCAAAGG
>CM074949.1:16537485-16556523 GCA_037577455.1 Pangasius macronema
CCTGGAGGGAAAAGCCGAAAGAAGAAGAAGATCAAATGCCAAAAACATGGCAATATGTTTGTGTTTATGGTTTCATCTGACTGCTGAAGCCATGAAGAGCTTACAAAACATGTATGGGATCTCACTCGTCGAAAGTTATAGATCAGGAGAAGAGTATAAAAGGATTTCTAAAACATTATATGTACCACGGAACACCGTGAAGGCCATCAACAGTAGGGTGGCTAGATGGAAGCCCTTTCCCACAAAACATCCAGACCCAACTACATCACCCCAAAACATGTGGAAAATGTGTTATAGCCTGATGAAAAAAAATTCCAAAAGTTATAACAATTCCATAATTCCAAAAGATATGTTTGGTGGAGAAGAAGAAAGAAAGAAAGAAAAAAGAAAGAAAGAAAAAAAAGAGCACTATACCCATGGTGAAGCATGATGGTGGCAGCATCGTGTTTTAAAGCTGCTTTTCTTCAGCCAGAACTGAGGCTTTTATCAAGGTGGCGGGAAACATGAATAGCTACAAATACCAGTCTATTTTTAGTGCAAAACATTCAGTTGTCCCCTACTAAGCTGAAGATGAAAAGGAGTTTCACCTTTCAGCAGGACAATGATCCAAAGCATACATCCAAATCAACAAAGGAATGGCTTAACCAAAAGAAGATCAATGTTTTTCAATGGCCTAGCCAGAGCCCAGACCTGAATCCAACTAAAAATCTGTGGGGTGACCTGAAGCGGGCTGTACACAGGAGATGCCCTCACAATTTGATGGATCTAGAATGTATTTTTTTTTTTGCAAGAAAGAGTGGGAAGATATTGCTAAGTCAAGATGTGCCTTGCTGACAGACTCTTACCCCAAAAGACAGGGGTGTAATGAAAGTGCTTCCACAAAGCATTAGTTTAGGGGTGTGCATACTTATGAAACTAGGTTATTGTAAGTTTTGCTTTATTTTTCTGTTTTTCTCTCTAAAAAAAAAAAGAAAAAAGTTTCTGATCATTTTTCAGTTTATTTGTATACTTTGCAATTTCACTTTAAAGGTGAGAAAATGCGACTTTGCAAACACTCCACATAACCTAAACCTAATAACAAGCAGATATTAAAAACATGCTGCTGTTTAACAAAGAAAAACATAACTGTTGATATGGTGGTGTTTTCTGTAAAGACACTTTATATATCATTTACAAAAGAGTTTATGCTTGTCAGCATCTCCTTATTCCCTCTCTTTCTCACACACAAGAAAAACAGCTGTTTGAATTCCCCTTCCCTCTCTACCTGGCATTCTTTCTTTCACTCCCTCTCCACTTTGGCAGCACTTTAACAGAGGTAAAGCTGCTTCTTCAAGTATTCTGCTGCAGGAGAATCTTCAGGACAGTAAACATTGCACTTTGCGGTTTCTCCCTAACATGACGAGCTGCATATGTTCCGTCTTATTAAATCCGAGAAAGAAAATAAGAGAGGAATGGCTGATTATAGCTTTTATAAAAATAAGGAACTTATTTCACAGATGTTCCACGACATTGAATGCAACTATAAACTGGTTAAAATAATAAAACAACTTGAGCTTAAATTAAAACTGTTGTAGCATAAGAGGAATGAAACACTTTTAGGAATGACACGCTGTTATGAGAAAATAATCATAATCAAATTGTGCCGTGCCACATCGCACCACCCCGTTGTTGATTATTTTCCTACAACAGCATGCCCTGTCAAAAAAATTCAGTTGAACAACTCAACTGTTTTTCACTGTGGAATATGAATTATAGTCATGTTCTACTGGACATAATCCCATTAAATCTAAATAATAGCATTAAAACAGCCATGCTATGTAATGCTTTTTTGAAAAAGAACATACCAGATCATTGCAATATCAAGTACTTTCCAATTTCATGAAAATAAATAAATAAATAAATAAATAAATAAAATGTTTAGTTAGACATATTTCAGTTTGTCTATTTCAGAGCACTGTAAAGAATAGTCTTCCTACTTACGACTTTAGAGTCTTGACGGTTTGATAGGAACAACCCGCAAACACGAGACGAGTCTCGCACGGATACCAGATTTACCAAATTAAATATTCATCAATATCAATTAAATATTCATTGCATGCCTAATTACTACTACTAAATAACCTGTGTGCATGCGACAGCACCAGCCTCATTCCTAAACAGCTGGCTCCACACATGCACAAGCCCCAGGGCACACAGCACAACGCCGAGTTTTTCTTTTTTTTTTTTTTAGGGGTGCAGGCAGTTGCAATTACCATTTCTTCTTCCATGTGAAAGAAAAAAAACACAGACAATCACAGACAGACAGACAGGTAGACAGGAGAGGAAGCTGTTGCTCACATTCCACTACTCAACACTTTCACTACTGATTTAACATGGACAGAGGAGACTAATGCAGTGGAATAAATCTGTTCAGTGGGTTGCAAGCTGAATCTTTTCCCTTCATCAACTGCACGAACCTAAAAACATCTAAAGCATCAATATAAATTCATTTGAAAACCACTGGAATTTATCAAAAGCAGACAGCAAACCTGGATTAGTATTTTAATTGTTAATCACAATTATAGCACAATGAGATTTATCAAATACAGCCCTAAGAGAAAGCAAGAGAGAGAGAGAGAGAGAGAGAGAGAGAGAGAGAGAGAGAGAGAACGAACACTGGTTAGGTCTTTCATGGAGAGCCTGTGAGATCTGCACTTTCGATAGCTCCACATTGTAATGAACAATATGGGTACACAACCATGTTATAACGGTTGAAAAGAGCTCTGCAATAGCTTTCAACAACACCAGAGCGGTACCTTTGGCCCGTAAAATCGTCAGAAACCTCGAGATAGAGGCGATGTCTCGAATAATATAAAGTCAACTAGTGGTTCTAAGGTCCCAGGTCAGGAACTTTGTTTATACAATCAAACTTTTATTTATTTTTAAGATATGGTGAACCTGTAGATATTAATATTAAACATCTGTTCATAGCAATTTTCTTGATTTATTTTCATTTTATACAGACAAAAATGCACAACATTTTTGCATTGTTTATGATTCCGAAATAAAAAAGGAGTCCTTTCAGTCACTTTTTTTCTTCATTTAAATTCTGCTCGAAAATATTCTGAGAATCGAACTTAAGCAAAATTATGAAGCCAGTATCATGAATCGAATCAAATAATGGTACTTCATATAGTAATGTAGGGGTTCGTATAGAGTAGATCGTTAGACATCACGTTAAACTTACTACTCCTTGAATGAAGTCCCATGCTGGCAGATGCCCAAAAATATAACACTAAATAGGTTACTTCAGCATAATACCTTAATATTTAACAAACCCGTATTTGCAGATTTGTGTATATACATTGTAACTCAACCTATTGTTACAATTCCCCCACATTCTATCTATATTTTGTCTTCATTTTACTCTGAATCAATTTCCCAACAGGGATTAATAAGTGTTACAACTTATCATAGGTCTCCATACAGTTTCACTAGTCTAGTCTATAAGAAGCTTGATTATGCATCTCAATCATTACACATAAGGAATGCGCTAATATTTGTGCTTTATGTTGCTTAGCAGCCAAAGCTGACAGTTAACAGCTACATTGTGTGGTGAAAGAACTGTTTACAGTGAATATTATTAATAATAAATGAAATTATTTATTGAACATTGGGTTTTATTGTTTTGTTACTGTTCTATAGAAGCTCTAAGCTACTTGAGGACATGCTTTACACTGATTTTATAACTGTTTATATCTGCTTCACACTGTGTCTAAGAATAATCACGGTAATGCACATCGTCAAGTGGGTGCTATCGCTTTTAAAATCAACACTTTTGCATTGTCAAACTTTCCTTTGCGACATACATGTATATGCTTTCCCTATATGCCATTCCTCCCAACTAATCGCACACAATACTGATTATTTCACCACTCATACACATGGTACAAGCCTGCACTACACACACCATCTACTGTAACGTGGCAGCAGGTGACACATTATCTTCCAAAATAAAATTAGTACCTCAACCAGAAATGCAACAATTTTTTTAATCAAATAACCTTATTAATATTATTATTTGCACACTGCCATCTCAGAAAGTGACAATTGTACAACAGTTTCATCTACCTTGCTGCGTTTTTGCCGTTGACTCAACAGTGGTAATGAGGTTAAAATTTTGGAAGGAGGACAAGCTCATTCACATACTGTGCCATTTCTATCCACTCCCTATATTCTGACTTCTATTGCAAAGAATCTAAAAGCATGATAAGCCAATTAAGATCTGACTATTAGTCATGGACATGAAGTAACCATTGCATCGATATCTTTCAAAAGAAATCCACACTGGCTTGAGACTATCAAAAGGTCAGTTTAGATACTCTTTTAAAATAACAAATGGAGCTCTGCAACTAGCGCCAAGTAAGCAGAGAACAGGAATCAGAACTGAAATGTTCATTATAAAATGGTGACTATAAACTATAATGGATATTTGGCAAAATGCTAAAATACTAAATGCTTTAGGGCTCTCCTGTTTACTCGTTATCGCGCACAACTTCGGCATGAAGTCAGGATATTAACTAACAAAAAGTTGTAGAAGCTGTATCTGTAGCACAATTAACTTCTTACTTCTTTCACTAACTACCAAGTTCCTCTCTCTCTCTCTCTGAACTAAAGAGGAAGAAGACTCTCTCCGAGCAGAGAAATGCTATGGGATGTTTTGTGTGAAAGTTACAGAAGCTATTCTTAGTCACAGCCAAGTGCTGAAGCCAAAATGCATTAATCTGTGCAGTAAGTGGAATGGGAATGCTGAAAAACACGAGTGTGCTGGCTGGACGTCAGGCTGTGTGTTATGAACAGAGTTTTACTCAATGCAACTCGGGCTGCAGCCAAAGAAGGGAAAAAACCCCAACACAAGGCTTTTTCTACTCTCCTCACCCCCCCCCCCCCCACACACACACAAGAAAAAGAGCTGCCTGAATTCCCATTCCCTCTCTACCTCTCTAACACCCATCTCATCCCCTCCTTCACTCCCTCTCCACTTCAGCAGTGGTTTGAGAAAATTGCAATATTGCAGGTTCCAACTAAAATAAACATATGATTTCAGACTCCACCCGGTGTGATGATCGTGCTTCAGATTTAGCACTAACATGCAGCAGAACCACAAACTCACACCAGGGAAGTAGAGCAAAACCCAAAAGAGTACTCACTTCAATCAAGCTCTAAAATCAGAATGACTATCAGATGTAGAGCAGAAAGACCTCAAGCAAACCTCACACACACTTCTGCACACAAAAAAAAATCTCCGAACATGTGTCTTGCCCATAAGAAAACACACACACACACACACACACACACACACACACACACACACACACACACACACAGTAGCTGATTTGAACCTCATGCCAACTTCAAACTTTAGCCAGCTTTGTTAAGTTCCCACAGGGCAAAACAAAACCACATCTTTCCACCATCACACAGCTGCATCTACTGAAACGTAACTTCACTAACAAAACTCTCATAATCCCACAATTCAACAAGCACCTGGACTCGTGGAAAACAAATAATTAGGGTCAATCAGTCTGGAACAGTATGGGTTAGCACTAGTGTAAGAAGCCATGATTGTAAATGCTTTGCTGCATGTGTTGACTCAGAGACAGAAGAACTATCCTTCCCGCTCATTCATGCAACAGGCAACCTTTTAAAAAAAATCATCCGGTTACCATGTCAACAGCAAACTGCAGTCAGTCCTTTCCATCATGCTCCGGTCATCCAGCCAGCACACACACACGCACGCAGTCACACACGCACGCAGTCACACACGCACGCAGTCACTCACACACGCAGTCACTCACACACACACACACGCAGTCTCACACACACACACACACACACAGTCACACACACACACACACACACACACAGTCTCACACACACACACACACGCAGTCTCACACACACTCACACACACACGCAGTCTCACACACACACACACGCAGTCTCACACACACACACACGCAGTCTCACACACACACACACGCAGTCTCACACACACACACTCTATAGTGTGGACTCAGTCCATTACCAAGTAGACAAAAATAAGTAGTCAATAGTCCTTACTTGTGTTAGACAGTTCATTGCAAAAAGTTTGTCCTAATGTAAGTAAACGTTTTTTTTCAAGTTCCCCATCAAGTTATACTTGACTATAAAGCATGAGTTAGTATAAAGAGATAGAATCACAACAATTTAACAAAATTATGTCCATGTAGTGTCTTGAGGCTATCAGTGTATTTCATAAGCAAGATTTCTCAAACTATTGAAAATGCTGAATCATTTCAGTTTTAAATCATGTATTCTTGATAACCTGATTTCATTAGAAAATTCATACAGATTCACAAAAATATGTCAAATCCTACCAGTCATAATAAAGATAAAAAATAAAAAGCCTCGTGGGAAGAGGTTTGAATTGAGGAAATATGCTCAGTACAATTGCCATTACTTTAATATCACCATTACTGACGAATTATTTAACAATTAACAAAGCAGCTCTTACAGCTGTACTCTTTTTTTCCATTTTTAATAAATGATGAAACGAAACTGCACTCAGACACTGAGACTCAATCCTGTCCACTAAACTTCTGACCCTACAGATCCATCACTTTACAAATTATACAGCAGTAGATGAAATATGAAAGAGCCACTCACAGAGATGTCGAATATCTCCTCGGAGTCGTCTAGCATGCGCACCCTGACGGCTATGTGGCGGCCGGCCGGCATGGCTGGCGGCTTCTGGCCCGATTCCAGCGTGCTGATTCCCAGTGACTCCGGGGCGCCCAACCTCTGCCCTGCCGAGGACGTTGGCTCCTGCTCCACCATAGTCTTCCTCGCTCTCTCCACCGGCCTAGAAGATGAACACAGCACACATAAAGCATGTGAGAGAGCGCAGCCATAAGCCTGTCGCTCTGTAATTAAATCGTGACATGAATGGAAACTTGTCTTGTAGCAATGGGCCCGAAGTGAGATTGTAGAGCTCAATGAATCAGCTACGAAGGGAAATCTAAATTCGGTGTGTGGAATTGGTTAGTAAAAGGCAGGAAATTAAATCAGCTGTACACCCACTTTATCACAGTAAAAGTATTTCTAGTTTAGAAAAACACTGCGTCTTAGAGCTGCACAATATATTGTTTGTCAGACATTTGGTATATGGCTAAAGGCCACAATATGCAGATGAGCTCTTTTCCAATCCACAGAAATGTCCATCGTGCACGCACAAACCTACCTTATATTGCATATCCATGTGATGTGAGCATTCTAATCAATCATCTGACAAATGAACACTACATTTTGCAGCCCTGCTTTTGACCAGATCATATATATAATCACGTGTAACATGTGTTATGTTGTACAGCGAATCATACTGCAAGTATGCAACCTGACTAATAATGAATTAAAAGACAAACTGGTGGCTGTAGGGGACATTTTGCAGGCATGGTTTGGGTCCACTTGTCATCTTAGGTTTTTATATCAAGGTTATTCTGACTGAACAACTTTATCACCTGAGGAAACATGAGGTCACCAGATCTCAATCCAACTGGAAGATTTTGGTTAGACAGCACTCTCCATCACCATCATCAAAACACCAATTGAGGGAAATAGAAAACCTTCTAACGACATGTAGGGAGGTCATGTCAAGGTCTGTGAACAATTTTGACACGGTTCCACATGACTTCTCATTATGGTGGCTTGTAGGACCCCAAAACCAACACCCAAAACATTTATGTTGGGTTTTCCATTAATTTGTCACCCGTCTGTATCTTCTACAGAGCTAGTCAAATAAGCATGCCAATGAACCAGTGATATTTTATTTTATTTTTTTTTTTAAATCCATATTTTAAGTGTCCACCATGGGTACAGTGTACAAGATCGTCAAATACGTCTGAAGGGTATCACCCACGACTTAGATACTAAGAAACCTTATTTTACACATCTGAAGCAATAACAAACCATTAAACCAAATGTATGCGCATGTAATTATAATAATGCTTAGAATAACAGTTGATCAGATTTGCCCTGACGTGCACTCACCATGCATCAGTATAAAATTACCAACTCACACAGATAAATAAAGTATCTATCAATTCTGCAATGCTCCATAAAGCACAACTCAAACACAATCAGTTTACATCACACCAACCCTTTGAACATTAGGACCCAGAGGAGACCGAGGATAATGGAAAATGAAGTGTTCCCTTTCTGAATAACGCATCCCTTAAGAGACAGCCATTAAATAAGCCTCCATCTTATGTGTGTTCTCAAATTACTACCAACAAACAGAGTTGCATATAGGATACGTGCAAGATCACTGACACTAGTCTGGCCTTAAAAGTCTGATCTCTCTATAGGTCTCACCTACTTTCATGCAACACTTTTAATGAGTCCTCTAAAGAGAAAAACCTCACCCTTGTTCCATTTTGCTGAAATTCAATACCCTTCATAACATGACCTCAAGCCTGGGTTTCCAGAAAGGTAAGTCTTTGTGTATATGTGAACACACATGATGGAAGAAAAGGGTTTAGTACCAGTGTTAACCCCTAGGCTTTCTCTCTGAGAGACTCTCTAAGCTGTTGGACTGAATGAAAGAGCTATCCTCTCCAAGCCTCTCCTCTTTCTCTCTGATTCTGAGGTCTGTTCCACTCTGTTTATCACACATTCCTTACAAGCGATGTCACCACAAGGCCTCCACTGGCTGGGGGCATCAGAGATGAGGGGGGTGGGGGGTAGCACAGACAGCAGAGAGAGAAGACACACAGAGACACAGCAGAGAGAGAAGAGAGACAGAGAGCAGAGAGAGAAGAGAGACAGCAGAGAGAGAAGAGAGAGAGCATAGAGAGAAGAGACACATGGAGACACAGCAGAGAGAGAAGAGAGACAGCAGAGAAAGCAGAGAGAGAGGAGAGAGAGACAGCAGGGAAAGCAGAGAGAGAGGAGAGAGAGAGACAGCAGAGAGACAGAGAAACAGCAGAAAGAGACAGAGAGACAGCAGAGAGACAGCAGAGACAGCAGAAAGACAGAGAGAGACAGCAGAGGAAGAAGAGAGACAGCAGAGGAAGAAGAGAGACAGCAGAGGAAGAGGAGAGACAGCAGGAGAAGAGGAGAGACAGCAGGAGAAGAAGAGAGAGAGAGAGAGATAGCAGAGAGAGAAGAGAGACAGCAGAGAGAGACAGCTGAGAGAGACAGCAGAGAGAGAGAGAGAGACAACAGAGAGAGAGACAACAGAGAGAGAGACAGCAGAGAGAGAGAGACAGCAGAGAGAGACTGAGAGAGAGACAGCAGAGAGAGACTGAGAGAGAGACAGCAGAGAGAGAAGAAATGACAAATGATTTTATTAATTCTCCTTTCTTTTCTATATTGATAGAGAGAGACTGTGGTCTGGAATCTGTGTATTTAAACTAACTGTACTTTGTACTATACAAATACATATTTTCCTATAGTGAATCATTATCACTGACATGCTGTGGAATAACATGAAACCTCCCTAGCAGAGCAGTTTCTCACTTTATCGTCTCCATGTGTCACATGCCTCTAAATCTAAATCTACTTCATGATAACAATGCATTTATCAGGTTGAACATGCAAATCACCATTAATTTAACATCCGCCACAGGGTCCTATCCAAGTGTGCTACCAGTGGGCAATCCGTCTCGTTATGCTGAATCAGGACAGAGTGCATCTGTGAGGAGTTTACTGCTGCTGACCATTTGAGGCACACAAGCCACTACCGACTGACCTGAGAGCACAAGGAGGATAGCATGTGTAGTAACAGCCATACAATTCCAGCCTTGTGCACTCCTAATCTGCAAAGTAGATCTGGTATTGTAAAAAAATGGATTTTATTAAGATTTGTAAATTATCAAGCCATCACGTGAGTCAGAAATGTTAGTTCTGCCTCTGAGTGAAGGATTCAATTAGTGGCCCATCGCATTACACATTCATAGCATTTCTTTGGTTAAGCCCCATTAAGCCTCATAAATATTCAGTGTTCCATTATGAATATTCAGTGTCTCCACGCTGAATGGTAAATCAACAACCTAAACATATTAGAACAAGAATTAATGATCACCTCCACCTGACCAGTTTCACCGAAACAGGCAGAAGCATGAGTGCTCACAAATATCCACACACAGCAAGCATTTATCCCTAAACATTAACAGAGATAATAAAGGTGATGTTCACATCCACTCTGAAAATATACATCTTCAGCCCAAGACGATGACCCAGGACACTGAACAGACATTGAATGCAGTCCTAAAAAAACAGTTACAACAACAAAATTAAATCTACAGTAATTAGATTTTCTACACCATTCTCTTTTAGCTTTGGACAAAATATGTCCTGTGGTGTTTGGTAGTAACGCATGGACTCCACTTTTTCCATTTTCAATACCATACAGACATCAGAGTTCTGAATATCAACCATTACACAATCCTAGTCAACTATTGACATCCTCAGGGCAACTGAAGCGACTCTCTGTTGCCAAGTCATGTGATGGTGTATGCGAATAAAGTATACTAAGAAAACTTGTATACTTTATTCACATGCACGATCTGCTGCTTGTCAGTCACAGACATTCACTACATAATAACACATTAGTGGCCCAAATTGGAAAATATATTAATTCCAATGAAATGTTCCAGGCCAGTCCTGACCCTGATACTGATCAGTACCATATCAGTAAAGCTTTAGTATTTAGTTTAAGATCACTTATTTCATCTCCCAAATCTACCAACTTCCTACTAGCTTCAATAGTGTGAAAACTGTAGAGTTCAGGTTTTGTGGGTGTTTGTGTTCAGGTCTGTTCTACCCACAAACTCATATAGTCAAGCAACAGTTCTTGGTGTCTGCTCTTTTGCATACGTTAGAACAGTAGTTTCCCATCCCTGTTACAGATTTGCAAGTGGAAACGTCTATTCCTACAAAACCAGCGATTAAAGCATGAGTGGTTTCTAACGGCCGGAAAAGCTGTGACCCCACTGTTGTCCCAGCTGGCTTTGAAGTTGTTTACAGAGAAAATTCCACATGAGACAGCAAGGGTGTGTGTGTGTGTGTGTGTTTATATCCTGAATGTGGACTAAATGTCCCCCACAAGGATATGAATATCAGACAGTTTTGACCTTGTGGGGACATTTAGCTGGTAACTCCTTTTTCCCCAAAAGCTAAATCGGTAAAGTGGTAGTTCAGTAGTGAAGACGTTGGCCTCCTGATCAGAAGGTTGAGAGATCAAATCCCAGCACCACCAAGCTGCCACTGCTGGGCCCTTGAGCAAGGCCCTTGAGCAAGGCCCTCAACTGCTCAGTTGTATAAATGAGATAAATGTAAGTTGTCCTGGATAAGGGTGATATTTAAAAGTATTTTAAAAGAGCCAAAAGGCTTCCTTTTGGTTACTGAGAAACGGGTTAGGTGTAAGCATATAATTTAAGAGCTGCATTAATAAGTATGTCAACAGAAGGACAGTAAGACAAACGTTTGTGTGTGTGTGTGTGTGTGTGTGTGTGTGTGTGTGCGTGTTTGTATTGGAGATTGCACTAGAACAGTAGATCCTCTGTTCATGCACAGCCAGGTTGAGTTAAACCCTCTCCTTCTCCTTCTCCTTCTCTGATCACCAGAACCCCATCACCCACTCCATAAACCAGGTTTGGGTGTGGCACAGTCGCTTTAGATCCGACCTACACATGCCAGAAATAATCAAATTTTCACTAATCCCCAATTGGTTACAGAGGCCAACAGTACTCCCCACTCACATCAGGTCTATCAGATGGACATGCCCATATGCAGATCTCATTATCACTGAAGGGTATTAGTTAGTGTCAGTGACATGGAATACACTAATAATGAGTAATTAACATTTAGAAGTGAGAGGGGTAGGGTGACAGCTGACAGGTCTAGAGGGCCAAAGATCAGATTAACAGCAGTGAGCATTGGGAAGCCTGGCAGGAATCTGTGGAGCTACCGGAAAGCATGTGGGTCAGCCTATAACCCGAGATAAACACCAGATCTTACTATACCGAGCCAGAACCTGTGCATTTAGCCTCTCTAACACTCACCAGCAACAGTCCAGGTTCATTTTAGCACCAGTGTATCCTGCAGTCATGCTCAGACAAATCTACTGGTCAAACCCAAAGCCAGGACTTCCATCAGGATCTTCTATTTTAGCGACGAAAAGTGAGACGCTCTCCACATATCCGACTTCATATGGAACCTATTGCAGTGCTCAATGGAGACGTGGCTTCCTACTGCTCCTGCCCAAGCGAGCAGGAAAAATACGACCCTGACTATCACTCCACATGTCCTCTCAACTCAAATACAGCCACTTCGACTCACATAACACGCTAACTAAACCTCTTCTGCTTACACACACCACTAACCTTAATCTCTTAAGTTTCCCACACCGCCTGTGCCCAAGACAAGGAAAGCTACGGATACAACTTACCCTGCTTCCAAAAGCACAGCGTCCACGTAGCCTTATTTCCACCCCTGAAACAGCTCGAAATGGAGGGTTATTTATTTATTTATTTTACAAAAAGGCTCCAGGGGCTGAGCTTGAACGGTGCCCGACCCACACTAAAAAGCAGACCCCGGTTCAGATGCGGTTGGGTGCAGAGAGGAGCGTCGTGGCGGTCGCCATGTCGGCCGGCTCCCCGCGGAGGCAGCAGCAGGATTAAGCAGGAGCGCCGCCGCTCTCAACAATAAAGAGGCGGCAGCGGCGAGCGCTGGAACTGCAGCCGCCTCACAGAGCAGGAGTTTATACCGCCACCTAGCGGCCACGGCGAGATCACAGGCCTCTGCTCACTGCTTAGCAATGCGTATCATGTGCTTCATCAACACACAATTTCTAAATGAGGTGAACGCAACCTACGTATGACCTACATGTGGCATAGACATATACTATAGCTTCGGTAGTCGTAGCTCAGCGGTTAAGATGTTGGACTATGGATTGGAAGGTCATGAGTTTAAACCTCACCACTGACTAAGGCCCTCAACTGCTCAGTTGCAGAAAAGAGATAAATATAAGTTGCTTTTGGATAAAGGTGCCTTCCAAATGCTGTAAATGTAATTATAGAGATATAATGTATTAGACTGGCACGTAATGGAGATTTCATTGGTTTTATTTCTATATTTGTTTTTGAGGAATTGATACCTGAGTGTGTGTGTGTGTGTGTGTGTGTGTGTGTGTGTGAGAGAGAGAGAGAGAGAGAGAGAGAGCTTTGTGACACACTTTTTGCTGCTGTGGTCAGTTCACACGTCACAAAATATTTGCACTTCCCCAAAACAGTTTACTCTCAAATTTCATCTTTGCGCTAGTGAATAATCTCACTTGGATACTGTAGACTTGTAATCATAATGACTCTCCTGAGGTTATCCCAGGACTCTTATTCACACTACGCTCATAGTGAACATTCTTTCAACAGTTTTATTTTGTAGTACACAGTTGTAGAAGAGTAATGATTTATAATCCCACTACTCGGTGTCACCCAGAAGAGGACAAGTTCCCCTATGAGTCAGAATCCTCTCAAAGTTTCTTTTTCATGGCATCTCAGAGAGGTTTCCTTCGCCACTGTTGTCTCTGGCTTGCTCATTAGGGATCGAGATCTTAATCTAAATCTACATTTGGATTTCTCTAAAGCTGCTGTGTGACAATGTCTATTGTTAAAAGTGCTATTCAAATAAAACTGAATTAAAATTAATTGTATTGGCAAATTCTCTCTACTCATGCAGAAAGGCATCTAGTCATGCCTGAATGTGTTTGCATAAAATCATATGTGCTGAGATTCCTCCAGCTGGCTGATTTTTCAGTATAGTGTACATGTATCCATCATTGTCCTACATATTTCATATCTTCTATCTGTATATGATCCTGTGGTGCTGGAATACACCGGCATTGTGGAGGAGAGAGAGCAGTTTACAAATGAAAGTTATATATAATTGTCTTGTCTTTTCATTTGTCTTGTCATTGTCATACAATTTTGTCATGTTATCTTTAATTAATAATTATACTGTAATAATTATCATTCCACCTAGCCTAATTGATCCATCAGGGATAGTAGCCATTAGTGTCTATGTCCATTTCTTGGCAAAGTTGTGACATATGTATATGCTGTCTTCAAAGTACAAACGTGCATGGGGACTGCACTCCTGTGTTACCCAATAAAAAGTCACCTGAGTGAGGAGTTTTTAACCCTCATGCAAGCAGGAGCCAGCAGTCAAATATGAGGTTTGTGGGGCAAAGAAATGCCACGTTCATTAAAATGAGAGAGTATACGGTACTCGCACAACTCTGAGAGAAACTTTTTTTTGGCAGCTTTCATTCATTCATCTTAAGCTACTGCTTTATTCTGGTACAGGGTGATTCCCAGTCCCACACACACACACACACACACACACACACACACACACACACACACACACACACACACACACACACATCTACCTTGGAGTGCATCTTAACCTTTTGTTTTTTACCAGCACCTTTGTAGCTATCAAAATGCAGTCTAAGATGCTGGTACATGAAACATCACAACCAGCAAGGTATCAAGGCAACTACAGGACTACCTCGCAGAGTGGATGGGGTTGGCTGAGGGGAAAGGGGAGAACCTCTTTCCATTAATGTGCGTGGATGAGTGTGTCCAAATGGTGCCGTGTGATGGACTGGTAGCCAATTCAGAGTGTATTTTCACCGGGTGCCCAGTACTCCTGGGATATACTCTGGATCAAACGTGACCCTGACCAAGATAAAGCTGCTACCAAACACGAATGAATGAATGGAAATTCTATCTCAGTGAATAGTGAATGGAATTAGCATTGCAGAGAGAACAATATTAGTTCCACATTTTTTTTTCATAAATATTAAGAGTATGATATGCCGCCATGCTTTTAAACAAAGACCTAAAGTGTGGCTGATTTGGTCTTTGCCATCCTTCCCAAAACAGTTTTATTTTAGGATGGTGTCCATGTCCTGTTCATGCACTGAGTCTGGAAAATCATATTCAGTGGGTGGCTGGTTGTTCCTTTTCCCTTTATATATTTATTTATATGTAAAACCATTTTACACCAAAAAGCGGCTTTATGTTTTGCTTTTACTGATTGAAGTATTTCTTTCATTGCTCTTTATTAATTTTAAAATGCAGCATCGTAAGTTACAGTTGGTCAGACTCATAACTTTCTGTTTCTATTTTTTTAGTATCTTCAACCATTATACACCGAGGCTCTGATTCAGAACCTCAGATAATCACATATACATCACATATACTCAGACATATACACAGGGAGAGCATCCAACAGTTCTGATTTAATGTCTTGTAAGGGTTATGTGGAGTTTAAGTGAAATAAAGACTAACTGCAGTTTAAATAACAGCACATGGGAAAACACATTAAAGTTTTACTGCAAGCACTGCCAACATACAAGAGCAACTATTGCTGCAATATTAATATTGGATCACAATAAAGGTTCTTTAAGACTGTATTTGTCCTCTAGCGAGAGCTGTAGTGAAACAGCAGCTGCACTTCCTACCAATCCACAGCAGAGGATGCCAAACAATTACGTGAAGAATGAGTATCCAGACACAGAAAACGAAACAGACCCACAATGTCATTTAAGTAGCTCCACTCCACAAGACAGTCAGTAGCATGATATATTATAAGAATTAAATTCAAGTGACACCAGTTCAGCAAACAGAAGAGCTTCAGAATTTAACACATCACTGAAGTACTCTGGGAGACTCAAGGGAACAAATCAGCTGGTGGCTGCTATTGACTATTGTTGCTGGAGGTTTTAAAATGACATCTGGAAACAACTCACTTGGCATCTTGGTAATGGAAACTGGCATCATGGACCTTTTCCAGCAGGAAACCATTTTGATTTGAGTGACAGAATGTAGGCTTGCCCCTGAGCACAGTTCACTGGAGTGTGGAAGAGTGATGATTGAATGTTCACTCTCATCATCGCCACTTCTCACAAATTGAAATGAAATTGCCTTCAGAACGAATTGAAGTTATACTCTGTGATTTTAGAGCAACAAAGGGTCAACAGGCCACATTTGTTCTCAAGCTCAAGGCCAAATGTTTCTGCTTTTCAATTCATAGACACAGCAAGATGCAAGCTCTAAAAGAAAGCAACTTCTTGAATTACTACAATGAATTTAATTACCAATTTATGTAAAAGCAATCATGTAATGGTGCAATACCAGTTTTCATCTATTTAGGCATCTTGAGGGAATTAGTCCATAATAATATACCAACAGAGTATGGCTTTACTCTTACAGGGATTTCCAAGATTAAGATAGTAAAGAAACATAAGCAGGGAGATACAGGGGATCTTTTTTCTGCTTTGGTGAACAATCGAAATTATATAATGATTTATTTGTAATCCCACTACCTGTTGTCACCCAGAAAAGAACAAGTTCCTTACAACGTTTCTTCCTCATGTGGTCTCAGGGAGTTTCTCCTTGACACTGCCACCTCTGGCTTGCTCACTAGGGATCTAAATCCACATCCAGTTTTTTTTTTTTTTTGGGAAAACTGCTTTATGACAATGTACTCATATCCTTTTCATTTTATACCAGGTACATGAATAACAGCGAGAGCTTTAAAATCTCTGTTGTCTCTGTGTTAGTCCCTGATACAAACTTCTGAAATGCCCTTATTTCTGTGTTTTAAAATGATCCACACATTTCCACTGCTCAGTAGTCTAATGGCCAGTGCTTGAGCCTGCACATGTGATCTTAAGCTTGTCTGTGCCTGTTCAACCATGAAAACCCATGTTATTTAGCTCCTCCAGAAGTTGAAGTAAAGCCAGAAGAATTTTACACACTAAGCTTTCCAGCACTCTGTGGTCTCATCCTGTGGGTTTGTGTGGCCAGCTGTTGTCGCTCCTAGACATTTCCACTTTACAATAACGTCACTTACAGTTGACTCAAGCAGCTGTAGCAGTGCGGAAATTTGATATATTGAGTTGTTGGAAAGGTGGCATCCTATGATGGTGCCATTTTGAAGTTCACCAGCTCTCCAGAGCTCCCCTTTCTACTGCTGTGGGTTTTTTTTACACAACTGAGTGCACAATATAACACCTGTGTCAGCAAAGGGTACACCTCAAACAGCCAAATCCACTCAGTAGAAGGGGTGAAAAGGTACATTTTAATGACTCATTACTACACAGTTTTTAACAAAAGCACTGGAATAAATCAACTTTATTAGACATTTGTTTTGTGTAGCTTGTATTTAAATGGACACGTTTGCATTTTCACAAACTTATATGAGCAATAATGTAGGAGTGTAGAAATTGGTAGTCTGTATAATCAGAAGATAATCAGAGTTTCTTGTAATGTGTGTCTGTGTGTGTAAGTGAGAGAAAGGGGGGGGGGGGGTGTAAACTGGCTGTGGTGCCTCCACACCACCCACTCATGACTATGTTGGGCAGAGGGATGAGGGATAAAAGATGCAGCTCTGTTCTTCTCTTCATTTCTTCATTCCAGCCGCCCACCTGCTTTCTCGTTTCCCTAAGAGGAAAAGCTTCTGTGATGAGTGCACACACACACACACACACATTCTTAGGGGCTATGAATGTTGAGGTAAAGGTTATGAGACACTGCAGGCACACAAAGCACACATGCACTCAAACAAGCTTATGTGTTATAGATTACAGGCTGTATCTGATTGCTTGTCACGGTCACATGCTCTTCTTAGTGTTATGGATGATTGTCTTTGGAGAACAGTATGCATTATGCATTAACATCAGTCCAGGACTACACATATGACCCTAAAGCAATTTGACAAGTAGAAGCATCAATACTTTGAATGTGATGCTGGTATTCGTCGAAAATCATTGCAGTTGAGACATTTCCTGCCCTGTGACTCTCCAGCCTGAGAAAATGCTCAAGCAGAAGCTTGAGCACACAAGAGACATGACTCATATTGCACATCTTCAGCACCACACAAACTGAGAAGGTGAGACAGGCTAGGAGAAAGCTTAGCATGGTAGCAGTGAGTCTGGTCTGAGATATAGAATTATAGTGGCACTAGTAATGCAGAGATTCCCATCAGCACTTTCATGCTAATGATTAGTGTCCTGTTCTCTAAAAAATAAGCTGACAGTGGAGAATAAGAGGAGGAAAAACACCATTTCTAACTGCAGGAGAGAACCACTATCTGCTCTAATGCTGAAATGAATCATCCACCTCACACACACACACTCACACACACACACACATCAGCAGAATCAGTGTAGATAGTGCGGATGTGCATTGATTCGATGAAGGATCGATCCTATTTAAGTCCTTAACACAAGACCACTCTTTCACTTACTGCATTATACAAAGACAACTTTAATGTGGTCAAATTATGAACAGTTTTAAAGGGGGATGATGGGTTCAAACTACAAGGACATTGGAAATCTAGCTGCACAGGAAAATGCTGAACTATAGTGTGCTCTGCTTCACTTTACCAATATGCATTTCTATATTTCTACATAACCTCATGTTAAGTGCAGGCATGCTTTGCTTTAAACATAGCTTGCTTGTTTGCTTGCTTTAACTCTAACATGGTCAGACAGAGCTAAAGCAACTGGGTGTGTAATCTCATAAGTGAAATGAAAGGTTGCCAAGTTCATGGCTTTCCAAATTGGGTACTTTGGACAAACTTCCGCTGATTTATTTATTTATTTTTTTGGCTGTGGATTATTACATTAATTTATTGCAGTTAATATAATTGTTCTGCAGACCAAATACTGTAGAAAGGAAAATACATATTAAATAAAATTACAAAGTTAATTTTACTTTATAAATGTGATTGGTATGTATAATATAATGTGGCTATACATTCTCACAGATATTAATTTAAGGAAATATAATATGAGACAGTGAGTACAATGATGTACAGTTAGGTCCAGAAGTATTTGGACAATGATAGAGTTTTTGTGATTTTGTCTTTATACACCACCTAATGGTTAGAGAGTTGGACTTGTAACCTGAAGGTGAACCGAAGGTCGTGGGTTTGAGTCTCGGGTCC
>CM074949.1:16556606-16568665 GCA_037577455.1 Pangasius macronema
GCACTTGGATGGGTTAAATGCAGAGCACAAATTCTGAGTATGGGTCACCATACTTGGCTACACGTCACTTCACTTCACTTAACATGGCATTTACCATTTAGGAATTACAGCCCTTTGGAATTGCAGCCATTTCCTTGGACTTCATATTGGTAGCTCTAGTCGAACAGCTGCCAAATGCCAACTCAATACCTGATATCAACTCCAGACCNTTAAAATAAAGCTGAAAGTCTACACTTCGATCACATCTTGATTGCTTTATTTCAAATCCATTGTGGTGGTGTATAAAAGCAAAATCACAAAGACTGTCATTGTCCAAATACTTCCGGACTAACTGTATATTTATTTGTCTTATTTTAACGTGAGAAGATGGCACCCCCTCACATTCTTCCTCATCAATTCGGGATTCCTTTAGTACATCTCGTCTCTAATGTCTTATTTAGTTTACACTGAAAAAACCTGGAAAATTAAGAATCTGTTTTGTTTGTTTGGTTTTCTTTTTTGTAAAGAAATGGATTTGAAAAGTAGGAGTTTTTAGGAGGTGTAGTGACCACAAACACACCAGGAGCCAGTGACACCTGTAAGTCACTGGTAAATACCACACATGGCGAACAAATTCCCCAAGCTCAGTGTCGTGCTCTAATAGCAGTCGGGAATGATGGGTTGGGCCCATATGGAAATAGCAAGCACAGTATAATTCTTGACTTTATCTGCTGTGGTCTGCAAATTGAATAAAGCCGTAGCACATTCTTCTGCATTACTCGACACTGCACATTAAGCCATATAAAGAAAGATTCCCACTGAGAGCCTGAACTTCCTGTGCTGTTCTGTGAAGAGTCCCAGCACACTCTCAGAGTAACAATGTGTTTTCTAAATGCTCATGGATGTTGTCCATATCTGCTCCCATATACTGTCTCTGACCAACCTCTGCAATTAATATGGAGTCTGTTTGTGTTTTCTAAACACCTTTTCTGCTTTAAATGTCTCTCCAGATTCTGCTACTTGCATGCTTCACACCTCTCGTATTGTCCTCTATCTCTTTCATTCTCTGAAGCCGTGTACCTCCTCCCTTCATCTCTCTCTCTCTGCAGTGATGCTGTTGTAGCTCTGTGTGCTCCTGAGCAGAAATCTAGTGGGAATAAACTGTATGGAACAACACACATATCAGACTTGTCCTGTGAATCCACAAACAACTGGGTAGCATTACTATTTAATGCTAATGCCTCAACCTTGAGATTTCATACTGATAGCCCTCTGTACACACATACACACAAATCCACAAAGACAACAACGGTAGATAATTCAGATCAAGCCCATGAGCACAGCACTCAGATTCCCACATAAACACACACCTACATGGGCACACAGGTAAACCGTGACTAAAACATGAATGCAGACTCCAGACTGCGAGTTCTCCCGAGATCTCACCCAGCATCTCCTGTCTTCCCACGCATCAGAGAACATCTGACTGCTGCTATCGCTACCTTATGTAAGGCTTTCGTTGAAAGCAGCTCTCTCAATGCAGGAGGTCGGGAGGGAGAGACCGACCAGATACTGACAGTTTTGACTCAATCTCACATTAGAAATAGTGCAGAGAATGTGATTTCATAAGAGAGTAATGCAGTGCCACATAAGGAAATCATTTTTATTCATTCGTTCATCTTCAGTAAGAGCTTTTTCCTGGTCAGGGTCATGGTTGATCCCAGGTCTATCCCAGCAACACTGGGAGCAATGCAGGAAATACACCCTGGACAGGATGTCAGTCCATTGCAGGGCCATCATGTATGCTCAAATCCATACTTAGTGCAATTCAGCAAAGCTAATTAGCTGGACAGTGGGAGGAAACCAGAGAACACAGAGGAAACCCACGTGGACACAGAAAGAACATGCAAAACTATACAGACAGTAACTCAAGCTCAGGTTCGAACTGGGACCCTGGAGTTGTGACCATTCTTCCCCTTAACCAATGCATATATCAACTACAATGAAATTATTATAATGTAATGCTGGCTTCATACGTAGGCTATTAACATCAGCACCATTCTCAAAATTCATACTGGTTAAAACCCAACTGAATTTTATGAAAATAACATAATATTACAATTATTTTATTTATTAATAATGTTTTTTTATTGTTGTTGTTTTCATGTTCCTTGGTTGTCTACGCAGTTGGACTTGTCTGCACTAAAGAAGCCTAAAGTGCTTTTCCAGTTTCAGGATGTGCATCTTCACCACACTACACACAGAACACACAAACTTATTTACGGACGTCGTTGGGGGACACACTTGTGTAGTCGTATGCAAATGGTCAGCGACGTGGTCACACTGTCTTCGAAGGCTGAACAAATCGAGCACGCTGCCAATGGACTAAAGACAGCTTTCTGCGGCACAGTCAAATACGTGAAAAAATATCCCCAGATGCACAACTCTAAAAGTTTGGGGGGAAAAATTAGGCTACACTCCACATTGCACTGAGACAGCAAATTCAGGAGTGTTGTTTTTGCAAGATGGAAACAAAAGCACATGTCAAAAATCTGACCTTTCATTTTCGGGTATTTTTGGTGTAGGCCGACGTGTTTATGCAGGCCTGTAACAATTTTGTGTCCTGACCTCATATTTTAAGCTTGCATAAATATTGTGACAGTTGGCTGAACCCTGGTTTTAACTGTTCAATGCTTGTAGTTGCATTGAGTGAAACCACACCACAGCACTGACCATGTTTTTACTAAATGAATGGGTTGGAACCAACAGAAACCACTGTTGTGTTTAGACATTGGACATAACCAGGCTCGACTCAGAAAAGTCACTGTGGTTGAAAGCCATGATGTTCTGAAATCTAGCTTTGTCAATGCAAAAAAAAAAAAAAGGAAAGGCAGCACTACAACTTGGCAAGATAAACAAAACAAATGTGTTCTATTTGATGTTGAGGGTTAAGTCAGATAATCATAACCCTTTTATAAAATGCTTGGAATTGATAAAATGTGGTGAAAATGAAAATAATCCTGAGAATTCATAATATTCGAATAATGTACACTATATGCCCAAAAGTTTGTGGACACCTGACAATCACCCACATGTGATTTTTGACCATCCCATTCCAGATTTCCCCCTTCACTGTGATAATTGCTTGCCCTTGCTTCACTCTTCTGGGAAGGCTTTCCACTAGATTTTGGAGCGTGGCTGTGGGGATTTGAGCTCATTCAGCTACAAGAGCATTAGTGAGGTCAGGCATTGATGTCGGATGAGGAGGAGACTCCACGTCAGTCGCAAGGTCAAGTAGGGTTTCCACAAGTCACCCCAACTCCAGTCCCGAGACACGTCCGGTGACAAGTTCTTCCACTCCAACCTTGACAAACCATGCCTTCATGGAGCTTTCTTTGTGCACAGGGACACTGCCATGCTGGAACAGGTTTGGGCCCCTTAGTTCCACTGAATCTTAATGCTACAGCATACAAAGACATCCTATACAACTGTGTACTTTCAACTTAGTTTTTGGCCATATAGTACATCATCATGCTCTGTACATGGACACAGTCATTAATAATGAAGAGAAAGATGACCACAATAATTTCACCAGTGAACAGGACAATGATAACTGTCTATTCTCAATAATTTACATCACACTTGACAGCCTGTGGCCCAAACTCACAAATAAGCCAACCATAAAAGTAAATTTTTTTTTTTTTTACCCTTTTTGCCAATGTACTTTTGCTTCTGATTTATTTTACTATTCATGGGTACATCTCTGTAGAAGGTGTATACTTCAAAAGTCTGTAGTTCAACTGGAATTTGAAGTGACATGTTCTCTGAGCCTTAACAAGCAGGCATCATTTCCAGTCCTGTGAGTATAGTTTACATTTATGGTACATACAAGTACTCACACAAACAGAGTGTACAAGAATACTGTAGCTAAAATCCTGTACTGACCTTGATGCTAGATAACAAATCCATCCAGTATGGGATAATTTCATTAGCTAATTTCAAAATCACAATGTTTACAGTTGCCAGCTATTATACAGAATCGGAGAATCAACAAACAAGGACTTACTAAGAGGACCTCATTCATTCATTCATCTTCAGTAAACGCTTTACACCCTGGTCAGGCTCATGGTAGATCTGGGGCCTATTCCAGGAACACTGGGCACGGGAATATACCGTAAGTGGGATACAATCATAAGGGGGAACTGGCATTGTTTTGAGGTGGGAGAATACTGGAGAACCCCAAGGAAACCCACATAGACATGGGGAGAACATGCTAAACTCCACACAGCTAGTAAACAGAGCTCAGGTTTGGACAGAGAAGGCAATGCTACCCACTGCTCCACTGTGCCACCACTGAGAGGACTTGCTGTTTGAAATTCCAGTTGACCAATAGACATTTAAGCTGCATCTTTTATTTATTTATTTATTTAATTTTTTAAGACACAAAGGGTGGATTTCAGGCACAGATTTAACTCTCAATGTTTGTATTTTCCAACATCTATTACTAGATTTTGATTAAATAGTTTAATTTATTTTACATGTAGATCTCTGTTTAATAATTTAGATTTTTAATAAAAAAATATATAAATATAAATAAATAAACAAGTACAACTTGACAACAATGGAGTCAGCGGTCATCAAGTTCTCCTTGTCTCTGCCTTCCACTAGTCTAGCCAACAGGCCTAATCGTTCTTGTTACTAATTCGTATACCTCAAACAGGAAGGAAGCTATTAAAGACATTTGACCTTGCCATAACCTTGACCCGGTTAATGGTGTCGAAACAAACTTCACATAGCTGTAGCAAGGTCAAATGCTACAAAACGTCATCAATGGCTTACAGACATGACATGTCTTTGACCTACATCTTCTTTTGTCCCAATACCTGTAATTGTCCTGTGTCTGATTAATAATCCATGGGACTATACCCAAAGCACACACTCATTTATAGCCATGCCACTATACATGAGCTCACAAACGCCACATTCAAATCTATTAACACTAGTGTCTCAGAAGAGGAAACAAGGGGAAACATAATATTCCCCTCAATCAACATCTCTCTTTCACCCTCCATCACTCTCACCATCTGTGGTTCAGCAGAACTGTTACTGTTAGTGCAAAAATGCTAAATGGGGCTATATATTTACAGCCAGAGCTCTTTCGGACTAACACACTCAATTTTTATTGGGTTTTTCTGTTAGCTATCAGGGTTAGTCCCATAACTGCTTGAGCCAGGAGATTTGAACCTGAATCCAACAACTAAAGGTGTTGATCTGTTGTTTTGTGCGTGTATAAATAAATAAAGGAAAAAATAAACCTGCATATACAAAAACTGCAACCTGGATAATCACCATTTCTGAACAGCTCACATACATTTACATGTATTCCTCTCTTATGAAAATGTAACCTAAAAAGTAACACTACATTCACACGCAAACACACAAAATTTAACCAGAAGAAACCAAAAGGTTACATTAAAAAAAATGGGGTTTTCCTCATGTTGACCAGACAAACGTCCAAATAAGGTCAAATCTGTCAGACATTTAGTCCCCAGCAAGATGTATAAACATGCCCACATACACACATCGGCATCATCTGATCATGATAATAATGTATTTTCACACTCCTACATGTACAGATTAACACACCACACATCTTACCATCATTTAAATAATAGCAGGGCAGCTTGTACATGACAAACGTGTTTTTCTTAAAATGACTTTCCATACAGCTATACAGTCAGAACTTTTATTAAAGGAACGTTATCGAGGACGATGTGTTGAACACACTTTATTGAGGTGTCAAATGAAAGAGTGCCACCATTCATTCAGGAAGGAGAGAGTAAATGTTCACATAAAAAAATATAAAATCAACAATGAATACACAGCACCTCACTGCTCTGGTCTGACCGGAGTGATCGTCGTTTTTGGCTCAAACTCTTTAAATCTGCTTCAGGCTGTTGAGATTTCTGGCCATGCACGCAGTCCACATGCCCACAGTAAGAAGGAGCTGGAGTGGAACTGGCAATGTCCATATCTGTCTTTAGACTACTATCATCATCATCATCATCAATAATGATTTTCATTACCGTGTGAAATTGGTTTTCTCCCTGTGCACCTTTTTGTGAAACGCTAGCACTAGAATGGAGTTTGATGGCACCATGTGAAGAATGTTTAACCTAACTCAGGAGCAAAATTCAAATGCTGGATGGTGAAAACTCCACAGAAACTGAAAGAGGCCTGGATTTTCAGTGGTCAGAGTCCTGTCATCATCTCTCAGAAAGAGAACACACAACTGATACACAACATCACACTGATGTTCAAGAAAAAAAAAAACATACAGAATCGTCTACAATTCTATCCTTCAGAACAACTGAGAGCAAATGGGGAAAGGAGGTGTTTGAAATGTCATTTTTTGGTAGTGTTAGAGCGTGTGTTTCATCTTTTTCTACCTCTAATCATTCTTTGATTAAAGTTTAATGGTTGAGGTTGTGAAGGTCGCTCCCTCAGCTATAAGAGCTCTGCCTAAGTTAAATGATTAGAAACACATCTTCAGTAAAAATGGGTCAAGTCAACAGGAAAACAATTTATGAAAAAAACAAACAAACAAACAAAAAACAACGGTTAAATAGTGTTAACAAACCTCAGGAGTAGTGTACACTAAACTCCATCAGGAAACAGGGCACTCACTCATAAGGCCAGTGCACTTCTCTGTGAGTCAAGTAAAGTGACCCCAAAAAAAATAAAAGAATAAAATAAAATAAAAATCCTCATTCAGACAAATATACGCCAGAATGAATTACACTATGAGAAAACTGATGCACCAGAAAGAACACCTATTGAAATTTACGTGTATTTTGTAAATGTATATGACTGTGCCTGCATGATTGTGCATGTATGTGCAGTGTGTGGTGTGGTGTGCGTGTGTGTTTGCGCGAGCCCTCGTGCTGGAGGGTTATTGTATATTGCAGGAAGAGCAGCAGGGATCGTCTTTGTCTGGCTGCGCTGCATAGTCCATCTGTCGGACGATTTCGGCGAACAGTTCATCCACCATGGTCTTGCTCTTGGCTGAGGTCTCGATAAAGGGGCAGCCCCATTCCTCAGCCAGAGCCTGACCCTCGCCCACCGACACCTCCCGCTCACTCTCCAGATCCACCTTATTGCCCACCAGGATCACTGGCACCTTCTCATATCTGTGGAGGGGGAAAAAAAAAAGTCAGATTCATGCAGGCCTCATCTCTTAAAACCTTTTAACGACTAGTAATGTTCAGAACAAAATAATCAAGACAGTTACATTCAGTGACCGTGGATGGTAGCTGAAGCTACACGTATTGAAACTCGAAATTAAAACAAATGCAGCCACTCCAAAGCCACGAGTGTGCAGTCTAGTTTTAGAATGAATGCTAGAGAAAAAGATGAGCTTCCTGAATTGACGGACACATGAATGAAACAAAATTAAAGACACCCTCATGTCTTGATTGGTTGGATGTCCACAGAGAGCGTGGAGAACTTCAATAAATGTTACAAAAGTATTCAAACCCTTTATGCGATTTCTTTAATTACTGTTGTTAACTGCTAATTAGCCACACCCACACACATACGCACAAACACACTGGAGCTGAGCGGTCTGAACGATGGCGACATATGACGCCATTTCCCCTCAGTGACTGTTACCCACAATCCTTTGTGTTATATTGCTTTGTATCATAAATAACAACCTGTCAGCCGTGAAAACAACAATACACAAACACAAGAACATGTAGGAAGACGCCAAATAATTGGTGGCACATCATCGTAATCTAAGGATGACTGTAATGGCTTTAAAGAAGTGTTCACACCTGTTAATCTGCTAGCCAGGTCCGAATCAGGGAAATACCTTCAGTGTGTTTGGTTTGTTTTCACACTGCACAAAAAATAGGGGCTGAGGGGCATTTACAGGTTAAATATACTTGTAAAAATCTTTCATTCAATAGTCAAAAATATGACAAGTGAAAAAGATAAACAAAAGCTTTACCAAGCGCGTGTGGAAATCACAAAAACTGCGCCTCACAGATTAGTTTAGCAGCTCGTATCTACCACGCACAAAAACAAGAAATATATATATAAAAAAAATCACTTTTGCACCAGTATTGAGTCACACTAAAGTTTAATGGGAACCAGACCGAGGCCAACTTGTTCAGATGGTCAGGGACCTGTTGTTTTGGTCTTTACATAAGTGTGATTGCTGTATGTCTCATCTACCTAAATAAACTGCACCAAAGAGGAAAACTAAATGCTGCATATGTTGAATAGCGGCCAGATGCCTGGACAGATATCTGCACATTATACAAAGGCAAAGCCGGGCACGTACATCATAACGTACAAAGCAAGCTTTCTGCCTTTAACTCAGCCACAGTGCCGCAGAGAGAACGAGGAATCAGCAGGGCTGTAGCATGTACGCTCTTGGATGGTAGACTGATTTCAAATGCACAGAACACCAGTGTGTTAACACCTCACTCTGTCTCCTTCAGCCTCTTGTCAAACAGAACAAACAGCATGACAACTGAATGGACTTGTCTTCTCTCATTAGGCTCGGGCTTTACTGTATGAAATATTCATGCCATTAAGTCATGCACTATGCTGTGAAAAGCACAAACAGACACTACGGTGTGGTACAGTGCTGGGAAGGTCTGTATGTAATAAAGAGGAGCTCTGAGCTCAGCTCCCGCAAAGCCGATCACTGTAGGGAAGTGGGTAAAGTCTTGGCACTGTTAAAACATGAGCATAGTGTTTTTTGTGGACTGCATTCTCTTTTCCTTGGTCATTTCCTGTCTGAGAGTAATGCAGGAGCAGCCTCAGCATAATGTTGAGAATATGGGATGTTAGCAGATGAGTCTCTATGGATGCATCTCATTTCCATTTTAATGATAAAACAGCAGAGCAGTAAAGTTTTGTAATGATGTTAAGCAATTTTTTTTTTTTTTGGCCAGACAAATCATGAGGCATTTTAGCTCACTGACTGAATCGGTGGCAGTACACAGCTAAAACCAGGAGTTCATCCAGAAATTTGGAAAAGCCCAAGAACACTGGGCATGAGGCAGGAATACACCCTGGATGGGACACTAATCAATCACATGGCACCACGCATACCAAAAAACACACTGGCATGTTTTGGGAAGGTGGGAGGAAACTAGAGAACCCAGAGGAAACCCACATGACACAGGAAAAAACATACAACACTCGACATAGATAGTAACCAGAGCTCAGGATCAAACCGCGGACCCTGTGAAGTGGCAACGCTGCCCGCTGCACCACTGTGCTACCAAATAATTTTGGTAAATTCCAACAATTTCTACCTCCTGTAACGGCTTTGGCTAGTAGCTCACAAGTAGTCGGATTGGACAGTTTAGACGTCTGAGTGTGGAAAATATCCAGTGAAAGGATGGGAAGGAAAAAGAAAAAAGTAATGTCTTTTGCTATGGTTGCTATGGTGATGTGAATTACCTCTGAAATGTCAAATTGGACTGTGCAGTGGTGAAAAGAGACTTGCCTAGTCCTAGTTAACATAAATAGAAGCAGTACGCTACACAACGGTGGGCCAGTGACAAAATGGTACAAACCAACAGGTCCTTCACACAAAACAATCACATTCTCACATCCTCTACAAGTGAACCTCACTTCTGTGGAGTACTGTGTTACTAAACCGCTGAATTTCTGACAGGATAGCCACTCGGAGATGTTGTGTGGGTGTGAGAGAGGCTGTGTGGAAATCAGGGCCTAGCACCACACTAAACTATTTTTACCCACACACAGAAAAAAAATGCTGTTTCCCCCACAAACACACACACAGCACACACTCCCACGATACAGCTCTTTAAATAAATCACTGATTATAGTGGTGGACTGATCGGTGTGCTGTGCAGTGTGTGCAATAAGGGAGTGCGGACATGGCAGTGGTTTTGGGGCGCTGTCTTTCATGAGGATGTGTGGTGTGTACGTGTGCTTCTGTGGGAAAATACAGCAGGGGAAGAGTAGGAGGGGGAGTGGTGTGATGTGCTAAGATGGTAGCCATCACAATAAAAAGCCCAGCCACTGCCTATTACTGATTCCACACGCCTTGGCCACACACATACGTACACACACACACACACAAACGCACGCACACGCACAGCAAGAGAGTGAGATAATGAGAGAAATTTTCTGAAATTATAGTCATCAGATTCCTTAACAAATTGTAATGACATTTTAATTAGTGAAAAGGAACAGCAATTGAATGTACTTTAACATTATTGAGCCTATTGTTAATGTATTATTCATTTATATATGAGTCACATTCATTTGATCTCTTTACTAGGGATACCCTGATCACACGTTTTTGCATTTTTGATACAATAGCAGTACTAAAGCTCGTTAAATACAATCCGATACTGATCTAGCTTTTCATTGGACCTGTCACCCAAACTCAGGATTAGAACTGCAACATTCTCATTACTTGCCTACTGCTTTTATTTCCTTTTTGCTGATATGCAGCAGGATTCTAAACATCTCCGCTGACCCAAGTTCCAAATAAAAACCTGAATATTCAATTCAAATAATTCACATGGGATGAATCCCTAATGGCTTCCTACTTACTACATGTCCTCACTACATAGTTTATAATATAATGGCTTTGTAGTAGCAGAGTAGTGTGCTATTTGAGCAATATCGCAGGAGCGAGTGCGCTGCTGTAATGAATATCAGCATGACTGTGATTCAGCTTTAGGCACCAGGCCACAGGTAATCACAGCTGTGCTGATATTCAGTACAACAGCACGACTGCGAGTGTGATATTGCTTTTACATAACAGTTCTATAAACAAGAAATTAATATTGAGTAACTGACATTTCAAACACAACATGGTCAAATATTTTGTTTATTTTCCCTTCAATGAAAATAGTTCCCAAAGAAGAAACAGCTGGATGGAGTGCTGCGTGTTGCCATGCACAGACCGAAACATACAAATGTTTTAATGTACCACTGCTGTTATACTAATATCAGCAATCATGTTCAATCAATTTAGAGGACCAAAAATAACTATTATATCACTGCACAATGGAACATCATTTGAGATGCAATCAGAGAAAAATCGTGATAAGAACCTGTTGGAATTTGTTGCATAAATTTCCTCATTTTGGACACATTCATTTTCATAAACATAAAATGTATAAAAAAAAAATTAAAAAAAATCACACACACACACACACACACACACACACACACACACACACACATATATATATATAAAATGCTCATAACATATTGAATAATATGAATAATATTCATTCCATATTTATATATATGGAAGTGTTCATTGGCATTGCCTGAAAGTAAATAATAATGTGCAGTGTCACTTGAGTTATCGTCTCAATTTCAGTGTCATGTTTTGAACACTTTTTTGAGCATTTTTGCAAAAACAATGTCTCAAAAAAGATTTAACTGAAATTATGAGCGTCACTCTGCAGATCCTTGTCTTCAATGATTCGAGTTAGATGAGAAAGAGACCGCTACTGTACAGTTGATGAAGGAAAACACAATAACCTCGGGTAGTATATCTGCATTTCAGATGGGCTTATAGTTCCCTGCACAGCAGCAAAATAAAGCACACAGCAGTCTATCCATGCTGGGAGGTCGACTGAAAACAAACAATTTCGTTATATAGGCAGTATTTAAATGAAAACATGCACAGCACAAAAGTAACTGCAAGCTGGCACATTTTGTGTGTGAAGCACAGCATATGAGCTCACACCACCTACAATATTCCAATTAACTCCATGTCTCCTTGTTTTCCTCATTAGTAAGAAAGTTTTATATTTTATACACACACACACACACACACACACACACACACACACACACACACACACACACACACACACACACAGTATACACATGTACATACCTATACACAGTTAGGTCCGGAAGTATTTGGACAATGACAGTTTTTGTGATTGTGCCTTTATACACCACCACAATGGATTTGAAATAAAGCAATCAAGATGTGATTGAAGTGTAGACTTTCAGTTTTATTTTAAGAGGTTCCACAAAAATATGGCATTTACCATTTA
>CM074949.1:16568765-16601274 GCA_037577455.1 Pangasius macronema
CCCCTGAAAATGGAGGTACTTTGTTGAAAATGCCATATTTTTGTGGAACCTCTTAAAATAAAGCTGAAAGTGTACACTTTGATCACATCTTGACTGTTTTATTTCAAATCCACAGTGGTGATGTATAAAGGCAAAAATCACAAAAACTCCATCACTCTCCAAATACTTCTGGACCTAACTGTATATACACACCCATTACATATGTTCTACCAGCTCATAATATATAACACAGATCATCTTTCAAGAGCTTTTCCTGCTACAAGTATTAAGATGGATAGAATTACACATGCGCGCNACATGTAATCTGATATGATATCCATAGGATTTTAGCCTACAAACACATTCATCTTCTCCCACTGCACTACTCAGGTCTGTGAGAGGCACACTGCAGCTCTTTCTGCTGCCACTGCCCAGATTCACAGCGGCTCAGGCATACACAAATACAGCTTATATATAATACATGACCACTCTACTGATACACACCAGCTAAGGGGGAGGGGAAGAGGAGAGATCATGCTTTGGTTCTAAACCCGACCGGACCATCCAGGATCTTGTTCTGATCAGACCAAAGCATCTGTTCTGCCCTTCTATCCAAAAAAGAGCTTTTCACCATCTGCATCACTGGTGCTAATGACCTGTTCCTTGCAATGCCTGCTCACTGAAAAACATCAAGACATCTATTCAGTGCTGTGCCTGAATGGACCAGTGAATAAATACAATGCAAGGACATGGACTATGATCAGGCAGGTAGCTGATATTTTTATTACAAAGCATATTTTTGGCTTATCTGATCTGAACAGGAAATGGTTTCTTTACTAAAAACAGAACCAAAACGCAAATATTCCAATTGAATTTAGGACATTTCTGAACATTTTTTCTCACTGAATGCACTTCTTCCCATCTTAAGTTTGGGACAGGATCCTCAACAAATGAAAACTGGCATTTAGTGTGCACCTCTTCTTGATCTCAGATAATTCTGACAAAAGCACAGAACTTGATCTGCCCCCTTTCTTGCCAAAGATGCTTAGAATTGGTTCCCGAATGCCACATAAGAAAAATATTTGCTCTTACACCTTCAAATGGCTGTGAATAGAGGACAGCAAATCTGGCCATGCTCTCTGAGCAGGACGGATAGCATTCTCTCTCCCCTGTCAATCACAATGACACTAGCCAATCATGGACATCTGTGAACTCATGTAGAAGGCGGCAGTTAGTACTTTCCTTTGAATGTTACACTGCCCTGTGATGCAGCATGAGGATCAGTTTGAAAAGTTGTTGAGGCTCGCTACAGCAAAACTGTAGCTTTTCTCTGCACTACTCAGCGTATGCATGCCTTTTTCAGGAAAAAAAATATAGATTAGTCATACGGAGTAGAGAAAACTCATGCAAGGAAAGGACTGTCGGTATTAATACCTACGTTAGAGGTATGAAACACTTCAAACAATGTCTTCCCATCCAAATTTATCCAAGTCAATGACAAGCAATGAATTAGTCTAAATGACTCTGTGCAGTTGGCCTCTTAATGCTCTGCCAAATCTACTTGAGAGTTCTAGCTGATGACAGACAGTCTAGGCATAAGGTCTAGCTACATCTATGAATAGTCTGTACATCTGGGTGTCAAAGCTGCCGTAAAAGGCAGCACGTAAAAAAGTTTACAGTCTCTATGGTCTAAAGATACATATGCTATTGTAACGCTCAAAAAAAGTCTACGCCGTTCAAGCACATTGCGGTTTCATAAACCCTGAGAGAACGAAACACAGTCATTCTTTTAATAGATATAAAACAAACACTTTCACAACTTCGTAACACACGCACACACAAACACATTTATGAGGGATGCTAAGCATTGCCAGAGTTTCCCATTTCCTGTGCACTTCCAGCTGCGAAATGCACATGTGGCAGGATCACAGTGTGAAAACAGCAGTGTACAGCACGCGTACGTCGCTTTTTCACTGCACAACACAGTATGTCAGCTCATCTGAATCCATAGCTGGTGTTTCCCATCATGTAACACAACCCCTTAGAGGAGATCTCTGGAGGTTATAGGGTAATGACATCATTTCTCCTGTTATCCTAGTCTTAACAGTAAAACACTAACAACTGCAGAAACAATTTAGGAGCTTTAATTTTTTTTCGTTTGCATTTGGTTTTATGTGAAAGGAGACAGTAGGTTTGAGAAAAATTGGAAAGTTATCAGACACTCCTCCCGGAGACTGCGTTAAAAGGTGCTCCGCTCTAACTTGTCTTATGAAAATTGTGGCTGTCTGTGACAATTCTGTGCATGTTGTGTTTGACCTAGCAACAGTTTCTACTATTGTAGCTCCAGCCACAGGTCCTGGTTCAGTGCTCTTGGCATCCTTACAAATAGAGTAGCCAAATTCAGCACAGCTACTTGTTTATACGGTTTAGTTCTGACTCCTATATTTAAGACCCAAAGAAAGTAAAAACAATGTTTCAGTCATGTCAAAAGGTCACCTGTAACACCTATTCATTTGCAGTTAGAAAAATTTCCAACTGCGCACTGTGAACTATCCCAACATATGCTGTTTTTTTTAATCGCAAAAGACCACAAGGTCAATCATAACACACCATGCAGCTTCACAAGACAATGACAACACAGCGTAGAGCTCCAGGAGCCAATCACAACATTGTGTACAGCTCCAAAAGCCAAGCACAACATTGCACACAGCTCCAGGAGCCAATCACAACATTGTGTACAGCTCCAAAAGCCAAGCACAACATTGCACACAGCTCCAGGAGCCAATCACAACATTGCGTACAGCTCCAGGAGCCAATCACAACATTGCGTACAGCTCCAGGAGCCAATCACTACACTGCAGACGGCTTCACGGTCCAATCACAACACTGCGGATGGCTTCAGGAGCCAATCACAACGCTGCGCACAGCTCCAAGGGCCAATCACAACACTGCAGACAGCTCCATGAGCCAATCACAACATAGTCTGCAGCTTCACAAGCCAATCACAACACTGAGGACAGCTCCAAGGGCCAATCACAACACAGTCTGCAGCTTCACAAGCCAATCACGACACAGCATGCAGCTGCATGAGCCAAAAGTAACTTAAATGTTTGTTCGTTATTTTATGACATAAATTTGTCCTCGTAACAGAAAGAGGGCAAAAGAGTGGTGTCCTTTATTTATATTTTCGTGTCACTCAGTCTTTCATTCTGTTGCCCTGGTGTATGTTATAGTCATGTGCTGTTATGAAGTATGAAGGAAAACGTGTTGGTGAGATGGAGATCAAGAAACATGGAGCTGGTGAGAAATAAGAGCCTCACATTATAGTGCATTCTTCTGCAATAGTATTTTCAAACTAAAGCACAGCACACACTTGGTAGTTCCTCACTAGTCTCAACTCTCATCTGATTTAGAAGTAAGCTGGAGAAGAGCACTGACATAGACGACTGACATTTTGCCTTGTTTTACACAATATATGATTGTTATGGGATTGTGCTAGCTGCTCCATGACTACAGTGCTGAGTAATGTGTGTATCAGCTGGCCTACAGCTAATAGAGATCAGAAAGTTAAGCTCAATGAAAAAACATGCAAATCTTAGATAGAATCCTTGTGTAATCACTGCAGAGAAAATAAATCAGACCCCAAAATGTCAAAGTATATCACACTCTGCAAATAATGGAAAACTGTGGGATCACATACCACACCACTAGAACAGGACACATGACACACAGACACCCACACACCCACAACTTTTAACACATACACCTCAGGTGGTGTACAAAAGTGGGGTTAGGGGTTGCCCAGTGGTAGGCAATATCAGACACTATTTGCTTTCTCTGTCTCATTGTGCAGTTGCCATCTTGAGCAGGTATGATAGTTAATCATACAGTGATCAGTCCTGAAGGCAAAGCAAGAGATCGCACAAATTCAACAGCAGGTCTTACTTACTATGTGGGTCATTCTAGCATGACCCTAGAGTGAGATCACAGATCATTGACTCAGTGCCTAAGGGCCAGGTGTTCTCCCCTGAAGATCTGCTGGAAATGTTAGGAAGGTAGACATGCATTGCAAAATAAAGAGGTAGTGCCATTTAGCGCTCATCTGTCAGTACAGAAAGAGAAAGAGTGTGTGTGTGTGTGTGTGTGTGTGTGTGNGAGAGAGAGAGAGAGATCCAGCAGTAATGCACTACTGCAGAACCTATCACTGCTACGTCACAGTGCACTGCAGGCTCGGTTCCTCCAGGCGCTACCTTTTCACGCGGATGATTTGGTCCCTCATGGGCTTGATGTCCTGGAAGCTCTGCTGGTTCACCAGGCTGTACACCAGGATGAAGCCCTGGCCGTTCTTGATGTACAGGTCGCGCATGGAGGCGAACTGCTCCGTGCCGGCCGTGTCCAGGATCTCGAGCACCGAGGGCGACGAGTCCACTTCTATCTCCTTGCGGTAGAAGTCCTCGATGGTCGGGTCGTACTTCTCGATGAACGTGCCGGTGACGAACTGCACGGTGAGGGCGGACTTGCCCACGCCGCCGCTGCCCAGCACCACCACTTTGTACTCGCGCATGGCTCTTAACGGACCGTTAAAGGGGGGAAAAAACAACAGAAAACGTGCACTAGCACCCGGTATTCGTCATTTAAAACACGTAATAAAAGGCTAAGCTGAGTTTTAGCTACAGTGCCAGTGACGGAGCGGCTCCCATGCTGCTCCTGGCGCCCTTCTCGCTCTTAGTAAGGCGAAGTAAACAAGCGGCGCACAAAGGCGCGGAGCCCGAACAAGGAAACGGAGAAGAAGCGGTGCATTATCGCGATCCTGCCCGGCGTCGACTATTACCGCAATCCAGGCTGCTGCACGATAGCTAGCTCGGGCTCTTTCATTTGCTGAGCTCACGGTCCTAAATCATCCGATAGGCAAAAACAGCGCTGCTCCTGCACAGAGTAACATTAGCTGCGGTATTGGCTAAGCTAACAAAGCTTCACCCGGAATCTCGTAGCTGCAAATAAAAACAAGATTGTCTTTAAAGCAAGCGAATGTTAGCAGTTTAGAGAAAACAGTCCCTCGTTTGTGTTTTCATGTCGCCTCTTCTTTTGCGCACCGACACATCCGCGGCCGCCATGCTCTCGGGTGGAGACCCACAAGCACCGCCGCCGCTGCCGCCGCGTTACCGCCCGTTTCCCCTGCTCGGCTTCCGTACCCAGCGCCAGGAGAAGGACGTCATCAAGCGTCTCGTGCATGGAGCTGCGACGGGAGCCTGATAGGCGCGGCCACGCGCTTCAAACCACACCCACTCCTGTGTGGAAGAAGTGCAGAGGATTTCCAAACTCGGATTTCCGCTTAGTGTTAGAGCTGTCTGGGGCGGGACGCGGCGCTGCTGTCCAATAGCCAACAAGATCGAGGACACGCGCCAAAAGGAGCAGTGCGCTGGATGCTGTTGCTATGGGAACGCTCAGGCCTTCCTAAAGGGCAAAAGTGAATGCACTTCAGACTGTTGTTTCACTGTAGTTTCATTTTACACTGTAGTTATTACACTTCAGACTGTTGTTTCATTGTAGTTTCACTGTACAGTTGTTATCATACGCCAAACGGCTTCACTGTAGTTTAAATGTTCACTCGTTATTTCACTTCAGAAGGTTTTACTGTAGTTTCACTGTAGTTGCTGAGGCAAAAATCGCAATTCTGCTGAGGAGGGCCCCTGTTTAAATCTTTCTCAGTGCCCCAGAAGGCTAGAGTCAGCCCTGCCACGGCTGGTGAGAATCACCTGGGTACTTTGTGCATGTGTGCATGCATGCTAAGACCTTTCATCAAAATAATATTTACAGTAATACCACTGTCATCCAACTCATCTTTCCCTTCTTTTCGTACCACATGCACACCATATGGGGCTATAGGTTTCCTGCACTCCAAAGCCTTCTGCGCTATATGGTCAAAAGTTTGTGGACACCTGACCATCACACCCATATGTGCTTTTTGAACATCCCATCGCTTGTTGCCCATTCAGCCAGAAGGGCTTTAATGAGGTCAGGCACTGATACCAGGTGAGGAGGCCTGGTGAATAGTCAGTGTTCTAGTTAATCTGAAAGGAGTTCAGTGAGGTTGAGGCCAAGGATCTGTGCACTTGAGTTCTTCCACTCCATATAGTGTATACAGCTTATTTAATCTCATCTCTTCTACCTTGACACCTTTGCACCTTTTTTCCTACAAAATTATGGAAATCTGTGGTGTCAATTAACTTCAAGTCAGGCTTCCATGTCATGGCTGTTCACTGCTAAATTAGCTTGATTTCAGCCAATACATACCTCTAGCGTTTTCCCTTCACACTATAAACTCCTCATTCTCTCCATATTTAAGTCAAATCTCCCCTATTTCCACAACAAATGGTCAGCATAAGGAGCCATGCTGCAAGACTTGTGCTTGTGCAGTTGGCATCTGAAGCTGAAGACAGGCAGCAGCCATGTTCTCACTGTCTTGGCATTAACCAGCTAAACGACACTGTACGACCAGGACAAATCCTGCACTGAACGCAGCAATGCTGATGCTGACACAGCGCACCTGGCTGGCAGATTTGGACCCTTCAGAGTTGAATCTGACTCAAGCCCTGCAGCCGGAACAGCTTGCTACTTGCAAATTCCCATGTCCAGCATTGACTGATAAGCATAAAAAGCCCAGAAAAAGAGTAAAAGGCAATGTAATGACTCAGCTGTACTCAGCTGGCCTCATGTCCTTTAACAGAGCCCTATGACGAGTCATCATTCTCACTCCTCCTGGAAGGAACACAAGGATGCCATGTCTACCTGCACATCTACGAAATACTACCAAGCAGACAATGACCTAGTAGTTAAACTCCAGCCTCAGCAAAGTCTGAAAATGGTTCTAGGTCAGTCCCATTTAGCTTGCAGGTGCTGCTAAAGGATTGGATGGTGCTAGGCATCCCATAGCACTGAATGTGCCTGTTTGCACAATGCTGGTCACGGCAGAATTCGTTACACCACAGTACAATGCTTTTAGTGATCTGAACTCTGTGGTGTGCTTTGTATTGAACATGATGGATCACTAGCAGGTCAGCTTGGGTCACATACCTACAGTTTATGTCTGTATCGCATCGCTAGTACTCTCACCCCATGAACCACAGTATATTCAGGGTAGTTATTGCTTCGACCCATGAAGTTCATTCTTTTTTGGACAAAGTTATACTCAAAAATAGGTATACCCCACAGTTAAATCAGAGTTCTACTCAATTTACTGCCTTTTTCAGAGGATAAGGATGGAAAGAGGATTGTGGTTTTTAATCCAGTTTTAGATTTCAGAGTTCTAGACCCTCCATTTTCATATGCTTAGGTTGTCAGGTCTACTTCAAGCTGTGCAAAGACAGACCTGGTTCATGTCAGTGGACCTGCAAAATTCCTTTTTTTTCTGTATGTCCCCATCATCCCAGAAGACCGATACCTTCTAAGGTTCATCTTCAAAGGGCAGGCATTCAATTCTAAGTTCTACACTATAGCCTGTGCCTAGCACCACAGGTATTTTCAAGATGTATGCAAGTGGCCTTCTCTCATGTGGTTGCCAGTGGCATCAGGATTCTGCTTACATAACTGGCTTCTGTGTGGCCCCTCCAAGGAGCAGATATCCGGTACACATGCAATGTGAACCCCATCAGCTGGATCCATGACATGATTCCCGAAGAGCCCTGCATGGGATCTCCCACATGTACTGGAGTTACTTAAGGCCCCTCCTTACAAACCTAGGCACGACGCCAACACAAAATGGTTTTCTATGAAAACCTTTTGCTAGCGAACACTTCAGAAAAAGAACTGCATGCTCTAGAAATAAGCTTGCCTTTGTGAGGCACGTGACTCTGTGGTGGTGACTCTGTGGTGGCGACTCTGTCTTGCTTTTCAACACAAAATCCTGCCTAAGTTCATTTCATCCAACTTTGTCAATCAGTGATTGCAGACCTTCCATGAAGGTGAACATTGCAGAATATTCCCTGCTGTGTCTGGTTTGTGCCCTATGGTACTATTTACTATTTAGACCGGGTGGTGGTTGTCTGATCTGACATCAGACATACTGTTCATCTTGCATGGAAGAAAAAGATGTGGGGCTCCCAAAGCACTTGCTGGTCCACTGGGTAGTGGATGTCATCATCGTGGTCTCAAGTAGGACTGGACACGCAGCCCCTACAGTGACTTGCCACATCACCCCTCCCAGCAAAGTGAATGTGCCGATCATCTCTGAACACCATTCCAGTTGGTCCTATTCTGAGTGCTGTTCCTAATGACATAGAGGAACATACACTGGCATACATTACGCAGATGCTTCTCACTGAAACAGAACGCTAGTTACATATTTAGCTGTGCTTCTATTAACCAGACAGTAGCTGTTACACAATCGTTATTTTACATTGAACTCCTCACATAACTGAAGAGTGGAGACTAAGATTCTGGAATGAATATTATTATTTAGCACATTTTTGTTAATGTATTGTTTATATTATTCCTTTTTGTTAGTATAAAGGTAGTTGAAAGGTTCTCTGTACCACTGTGTGCAGTTATCTTCAAACCTGGTGCCCTTATATCCATACAAGATCCATACATGACTCATAAAGATAAAACACATGGTGGTCATTAAAGGATTTTATTCACTTTGTGACAATATATTTTACAAACTTTATGTTTACAGAACCAAAAAAGCAATAAACTACTTAATATTACACAAAGAAACATATAAAAAGCTCTTTAAATTCTTATAATGTGTGGCATAATTAATCGGCATGGAATTTGACTGTGTGAATCCTTCCTTGTAACCGGTGTTGAAAAGAGCCTAGGAACAAGGTAGTGCTCAGAAAACAAAGTACAGCTTAGTACATCTGTTATTTGAAAGCCTGTTCTCCACATCAGGAAACAACAGATCCAGGCATTTATCCTGCTTGCATTAGCAATCTTTGGGCTCTGTACCTACACGTTCACTCCAGTTGTGGAGAAAGGGTTTTATTATACAGACCCTTCTTTAGCATCAGATTGTTGAATATTTATCTATTTTATATTTAGCCTTAGGAGAGCCAATACAGTCTTTTGTTTTACTAAAACAAACAACATTAAGAGACATGAAATGGTCAGAGCAACACATAGAAGATAAGGCAAAGATCACATGTGAACAGACTAAGGTAGTGAGTGCACTGTAGCCCTCAAGTCATAAACCTGTCCAGAATGTGCTACAACAGTCAAGAGATAAATTACATTCTGAAATTCTTATCCACCAGACGGACACTAAGAAAGCAGGAGACGCACTGATACGCACTGATGATGAGACACATTCGTATGTTTAGTAAAAGTTCTGTAACGGGAGGCAGAACATGAGGCTCTCTGACTCTGGATCAGCCATAGGGACAAAGCAGTAAACATTTCTATTTCTATTATCATCTCTGAAATAAAACCACAATTCTATTGCAATGTCAGTGATCAGTGTCCGATCTGTTAAGGTGTGTTACAGCAGGATTGTGCTCATGCTCCAGAGTGACGACACACTGCTTTTTTAGCACTAGTATGCTGTTTTATAAGAAATTCCAATGAATGTACATTTACACCTGGACAATGGAAATAAACCTGTATAAACATTTATTAGAATAAGTGAAAAAAAAATTTAAGACTAATATTTTTTCAATTAAATAGTATGGTCCATGACAATAAGGCATTGAAACTAAGTATTTTTCCAGCAGTAGGAAAACATACTTGACCCTACCATCTTGAAGAAGAAATAAAACATGACAGGAACATCACTTACAAAAACGATTTCATTCATAGCAATTTTGAACGGTCACATTAACAAATTAGTACTGTCTCTAAAATATTAGCACAGGTAAGTGAACTATAAAATGAAATGCAGTGTTTTTAATCTTTAATTTGACGTAACATGAACAATTGTGCAGCCTGACCTGCACTGATGCGTCATGCAGTGTTGAGTGCTTCTCTCAGCTGGCTACCTGCATTACTCACCGCTAGGCTTCTCTTTCACAAAAGCCGACTTCTGCCATAGTTACACACCTCAAACGACGACTATTATACCGAAGCATTAGATTCACAAACAGCTGTGTAATACGACGTAACGCTTAATGCTTTTAGTGCGGATGCTTTAACTTTCAGGAGTCAAGCACCCTGCTTTTCTCTTCCTACACAAGTCAGGTGATGCAGGAGAGGAAGGTGGCACCAAGCTGGCCTTTTAAAACAGCATCTGAACAACAAGGCCCTACATCAAATAAATTACATTCATCTCAAAACAAAACATAACAATGGTCCATTAACCACAATCAATACCGTAATATTACATAATGGTTCTCATATATCTTATAGATCACAACATAAATTATCCTCAGGCGATGCTGAGAAGTTAAATGACTACAAGTCTGAGCAGTGCCTTTGCGTATCTAAACTAAAGATTGTCTAGGTTCTCCACATGGCATTTTATCTCCGCCCTGAATTAAAACACACATAAAAACACACAAACACACATACAAATAGAAATTATATGATTGACTGTCTCCTAATTTAAAGTGGATTAGAATAATAGAGCTATTAAGTATTAGGTCAGTTACATGTCACACTGTTGTCAGTCACTGCTCTAGGAAATGAAAATAAATGAAAGTAGAATCTTAAAGAGGCCTACGAATATATATATATATATATATATATATATATATATATATATATATATATATAGTAGAGAAAAGGCTTTTCCAAATAGCAGTCACAGACTCCTCTTATATAGGACATCATTCTGTGTTAGTAGTAACAAATCTCTGTTATTCTTTTCATCAAAAATTAAAAAAAAAAAAAATAATCAAAAGTGAACAACCTTTTAAACAGTTTTTTTTTACCTTTTTTTGAGAGAGAATGACAGATTGCAGCAACAAAAATTAAACATGAACAGTTCAAATCTGTATCCATACTATGCTTGTAAAGAACATTGTTAGGCACTTATACAGAATCATTACAGAATAAATACAGAAACCAAAAACAGGATGAACGCAGCCCAGTTTGGCTCGACTAAACACACCTCATACTGTTGGGACGTCTAGACCCTGAGTCTAGCTGTAGAGCCCAGATCTAGTAACTTATGCTATGCTCTGTTACTATGCACAAACACACGCAAATATAAAGTCACACAAGTGCACGCAATCATTCCTTTGTTTCTCTCTTTTTCACTCTCTTCCAACGGCACAGTATCAAGAGAATACGAGAATAACCTCTACTGTGGCAAAACTTTAATGCTCAATTTTCAGCTAAAGAAATTATAAAAGATCGGCTGTAATAAAGTAATAAAGATCAGATTCACATCAGGTTTTAAAGGGTTAGTGTGTCACTATTCTGTTTGGCCACTGTTAAAGGTGAAAATCGTTTTTTTTTTTCTCTATCAGTAATTTGGCTAACAGAGTTCTCTTTATCCAGGCTGCTGTACTGCAGCAGTGCTCAGGCAAAGCGTTGAGTGTGGAGCTGAGAGGTGAACTCACTGTTCTTCTCCTGCATAGCTTTCACATGCCGTTCTCCTACAGGGTTGTGACATGCTGCCTGCCGTCCTCCTGCGTGGCTCTGACGTGCTTCGGCACTCGGTTATACAGTCCTTTCTGATGCCGGTGCAGGCAGATAAACTCTCATAAATCATTATCTCTGGACTCAGCTTGGAGAGAATCGTGTAAATCCTCAAACTGGGCTTCTAATAGTCTTTCTCAAGATGTTGCCCTTTTTCTTGGAAAAAAAAAAAGTGCAAATAGAGTCACACAGTAAAACAAGTGTTGAATGATTTCCTAGTCAACACTGGTGATGATACTGTGTATAACTGTATAATTATATAATGTACTTAAACAAGCAAAAAGAGTAAGATTTTGTTCCAGTGAAACTAATTTAGAAACATATATGATTGATTAGTTTCTTGTTGTGTATATATTGTATATATATATGCCTGTATAATGTATTTCTTGAATGTAACTGTAGGGAAAATATTATTAGGCTATGTGTGTGTGTGTGTGTGTGTGTGTGTGTGTGTGTCAGCATGCATGTAGCAGTAATTCTGTGGAGTTGAGGATGTTATATCCACACACTCGTTGTTTAAGAAGTGTGTGCATGTTGCGTTGGCACTCTGTCCCCCTCCTGCGCTCTATTTCAAAATGATCTGTTGCAGAAAGAACAAAAAGACATGTTGAAATATTAAAAAAAAAAAACTTTTAACAAACAAAAATCATCACAGTTGTGGGGAAAAACAGCTGGACAACTACACAAACTTGAAGAATTCTTGAAAGATTTCCTAATAATTGCATTTTGTAATGGGAGCTCTAATCTATCTAGCAATAACCTGTCATTTGAGCAGTAAAGGAGCTAAAAACAATGTTTCTGTCACTCCAGGTGTCTCCAAAAGCGAACCGTGTTGTGGGAAATTAAAGTAGAGCCTGTGTGAAGGGATTAGTTTTACCGGTGCAAATTTACAAATAGAATTCATGATCTGAAATGCACTTTGTGGCTGATAATGAGTGCTTGAGGGGTCACCATGATTTGAATGTCAACTTTCTTATGTGTAAAATCAGATTTGTTTGGCACAGCAACTGCTCGTCCATTGGTCAGCAAATTCATAATCCATATGAAGTCCTATACATTATAAATAAGACAAAAAAGTCAGATGGCATAACAACTCCACGTATATATTCCTACTCCTGCATCTGCCTTCTGCCTTAATTCTGGTAACTACGAGCCCCTGTTGGTTTTCTTGACTGACTCTTGACTACGACCAATGTTTCTTACCTACATACAGTATATAATGATTCAGTCATGACTAGTATACTGATCACTAACCATTAACTTAAATGGAATTACTCTAGAATTTGAGAACTATCTGATATGAAATAACGTGTATTTCTCAGTGCTGGCTGCAGAATGGACTGCTCTGTTCAGTCTTGGTTCCTCCCAAGGTTCCTCACTCCTTGTACCTCCATCCTACAATGTTTGCTTGCCCCTATTGCCCTTGGCTTGCTTACTACGGGATTAGGCACTGCTTTGAAACAATCCGTAAGTTAAAAATAGATTTCCACTGTGTTAGTCCTTAATACAGTTAGTGACTGAAATGAGCTAAGTGTATAACCACTGGAGAACAGCGGTCTAGTAAAGTCAAGTGAAGCCTCTTCACATACAGTACTGTGCAAAAGTCTTAGGCACCCTATTTTTTTTTTTTAGTACAAACTTTGTTATAGATTTTTATTTTATGACTTCTACATTACTGAACTTCTTAGATTTCCAAACATTACTTTTATAATTTCCAGCACAAAATTAAATGTTACAGAACAATGTTTGTATGTCAGTAAAGAAAGCAGCATATTCCATAAGAGACACTTTTCAGACAAAAACACATAATGAAGGCTGCTGGGTTTTGCTGCAAAAATAAGAAGCGAGTGAGACAGTCAAAGTCTCCAGAAGAACTGTGGCTGCTTCTGCAACATGCTCAGTAACTCTTACAGCTCATTTCCTTATAAAACTGCACACACTGCACCTGAGACTACTATTTTTTTTAAAGTGAAGGATCGTCACACCAGATATTGACTTTGTTTCATTTATTACTGTTTACTGCTCTATATGGTACTTGTGGTATGTGGAAACATTTAATTTCATTATTTTTGAAGGCATCTTTGCTCTACATGTGCCTAAGACTTTTGCACAGTACTGTACAAGGTATTACAGGCAATAAATAAGGAATAGTACTTAAACAAAATGACATTGAAAGCTGTTAAAACTGATCTTAAGTGCTGACCTACAACTGTTCTGATGTACACAGCTTGTAATCACTTTTCTCCTCTCAGTCGCTCAGTCAGTTTATTAATGATGTATACTCTGGATTCACAGGCTGTACACATAAGACCTGTGGCAGAAGTAATTACACAGGTCTAGTAAGCCTTTCTATCTGTTAACTGACTAGGCTAAAGAAAAATGTGTGGCCTAGGAGGGCAGCGCCTTTTTCTACGAGAAAAAAAGATTCCTTAAGTGTGGGTGGCATTGTGAAATCGATCGAAGAGACAGAGGAACTGTCACACACTTACTAACAATCTCCCTTCTAGGCTTTTAAGCTTATGTGTTGAGTCTGTGAAGTGAGCAGCAGAGGGCAGTAAATACATGGATTATGAATTTGCTAGATCACACTCCAAAACTGAATTCAAGGGCAGACAGCATTATTCATTGGGCTTTCAGTAATGACGAGTTGTCAGTCTGATCGCTTTGGTTGTATTCTCTTGTTCTGCCAAGCAGAGAACCTGTGTTCTGTGTGCCAGTGACAAGGGCGGCTTAATAAAGGCAAAAAACACATGCAAAACAATGATGGCAATGAAGCAGCAAAAATGTAACTACACACTGCATGTAGGGGAAGCTCCGAACAGCTGTTGTGAGTGGTTGAGGTGACAGGAGCTGATTATGGATCCAGACTACTAACAGCAATATAGAGCCAGCAAGAGCCAAACCAACAAAGCTCAGAAAACAGGGTCACACTGCACATCTGATACTCTAACCACATACATGCATGTCTTTCTTACAATAAGGTAATTAGCTCTAAGGACTGTTTGCAGAATGCAACCTGTGTTAGAAAAGCAGCCAATAAGCTATCAGGAAACATTTCTTGATAGCTTATGTTTAAACGCATTTAAGCTAAGAGAGAGCTAACAGAGATGTCTGATCTGTGTAAAAGGAGGTACTCATGTAAAAGAGGGTATTCTGTTCCTGAACTAAGAGGGTGGGAACAGTGAGAGAGAGCTTGTAAAGGAGCAAACCTGATTGGCGGTTGCCGCGGCGGCAGCAGCGTAGGGGCTTGCAGCAGGAGCGGAGGCGGTAGCAGGCGGGGCACTGAGCATCATGGGAACTTTTTTTCAGGAAGGGAACCATGAAAGCAATGAACAAGGAGGAGCAGCGTTACGGTAACCATAGAACTGTGTGGGATATATCTGTATATGCGTGTGTTTGTATCTAATATAAAGGTAAAGCCACTAGTATAAATCAGACCAGCAGATGGCATGCAGACAATGAGCAAAGCAGAAGAGAGAGGGAGAAAATGAGTCTAATTTGTCTATCAGTTATAACTGATGCCTTCTTATTTCAGTTATTTCAGATTCATAAAGGCATTATACTGCTTCAAAACAGAGAAAATCAACAGAGGATAATTAATAATGACTAACATTTATGCTTGGGAATTAAATTGATATTCACAATGACCAAACAGTGTAAAAGCACAAGCACTATGAAGAATGGCACAAGGCCAGAACAGAAACACAGACACATAAGAGCACAAGCGTACATGTAACCAAATGCAAGCACACACTCAGAACTGTAAACTGAACCTGGTTTTAATAAGCAACCACAGACCCCATGTACAAGCCTAAATACAGATTATTTTCTTTTCACAGAGCCACCACGAACAGTGACTCTTCTGTAATTATTTCAGTCTGTGTTCATTTTTAGAGCAGATGTACAATATATATTTACACCACTATGAGTGAAGTGACAGTAAAGACAAAAAAAAATAAGGGAACACTACTTCTGTCAACAGCAATATTCATATCAAATGTGAGTGTCATGGAAGCAAACATGCAACAGACCAATGACAGACTGCTTTCTCTATCTTAACATTTCATAATCAGACAGTTATTTTGCTCAGCTTGGCATAAAGACATAAAGTCATAAATGTTTAACACTGACTGGATTATCTATCAGCTCACGCAGTCTATCATTACATGATATAATACTGATAAGTACTTTCAAGTCTCAGACTGGTTACACTGGTATTGTTTGCTGTAATAGGAATGTTGTGCTGTAAAATTACTGTTTGCACACAACGTCAGCTGAACTGGTTGAAAGCAGCAGATCAGTGCTTATTTGCATTGCAGCTGAGACACCTTAGTGCAAGTAGTGTGTTCACACTGGGAACTGCAGCGAGTGTACTAATTTCTGGACGATGTACTAGAAAGTCTGAGAAACTCAGTGCACTCAGTGGTTGCAGCTTGCTGTGCATAGCAAAAGGGGTGGAGCTACAGAAGTGACTGAGATTTGCAGTTTTCTAAATGATTCTAAATTTATGCACTGAGAGAGCATGGCACTTTAGCGCAAATACAAATCAGGAACGAAAATGGTCAGGATGAACGCTTCAGATTAGAAAAACTCTCAGCTGTTTCTGGGGATTCCGTTTAGTAACCAATGTTAATGTTTGAGTGACCTTTTTTCTGGCCAAGAATTCCCACCTACTGTTTTTTTTCTTTAAGTTATTATTATTATTATTATTTTACTAGTAAGCCTCAAATTACAGGTCTACTACTCCGAAAATCCAGTGTTTCACTGCAAATACTTTAAATAAGTGCAGAATCAACAAAACGTTTGGTTAATTTCATTGCTTCTCAATACACACATAAGTCAGATTCTGACAAGCTAGCACTGTATATAATCTCTCCAGCATGAAATATAGCCACATTATATTTGGGGAAGATTATGGGGGTGCAGTGCAAAATATATTATGAATATTGCATTTTGTGTGTTTCAAGCTAGACACTCCATCCATGATGTGCACAGCATGCAGAAGAACATGAGCACGCTGATCTGGTGATGGACTTAAGATGAGTTCCAAGCTGAAAAAATATATCCTACGGTTTTTTTTTTTTTTTTGCATTGTAACAATTAGTAAACTATCCTGTTGCCCCAATGTTGAAAACCTTTGTTTTCAAAGGTTGTCTTTCAACGTTGAAAGACATTACTATCATATAGGAATACATATGGGAGTGGTGTCTTACTGTAATGTAATACTGTACTATATTGTTATATTGTCAAGTACATAATAAATGGTCTAAAACTATAAGGCACAGAAGGCGTTTTGATACATAGTACAACTGAGAAGCATAGTCATATTTAAATAAGGAGCCAGAGCACAAGAGACAGAGATCATTGGAAAAGGTCACAGAGAAAGAGAAGAGAGAGAAACATACCGATGCCAGGTCCAGGAGACATGCACAAGACTGAGCCTGCAGCAGCAGTAGAGAGGAGACAGAGTTAATGTAACCACCCAGTTATAGAGTGTTTTACATGCATCTACTTCACACAAGTCAAATCTCACTGCACAGACATTACAGAGGTCTTGGTAATGAGAGGCTCAGGAAGCCCACACACAGGCACAGAGTAAAGAAAGACTTTAGGCCAGACTAAAGTAAGGAGATTCTAATGGATAATGAATCTAACAGATGATGCTGTGGCCAAAACATGAAAGGAAACTGAGTGTTTGGATGTTTATGTATACATTTAGGTTTATGTGTATGTGTGTGTGTGTGTACCTGTAGGGAACAATGCAGTAGAAGGCTGCAGAGGTGTGTTGGCGAGAGCTTGCTGGTAGTGAAGAACACTGGGGTTTAATAGACCACCAGGCCCTGCACTCTTCTCTAAAGCCACTCGCTTAGCCAGTGGCTGCAACATGGTGTGAGGAAACGCCTGAGAGAGAGGGAGCAAGAGAGCAAGACAGGGTAAGGAGAGGAATGTAGGAAATCATCAAATGAACATCTAACATATCTACATTGAGGACTAACATCAAATCATGGTAATTAAATCATGACCTCTAAGAAATCGTTTAAAGAGATACGATATGACCTGACAGACCTGAGGATATGAGGGTAAATTTTTTAGCATAGAGCACAGGATGTCCACACAAACAGGATGAGCAATTCAAGAATTTTAAACGAGGAAGCAAAATCAAATCTGAAAATAGCCACAGTACAATAACAGTGATTTAAGACCATGCAAAGCCAGAGGTGAAAGGTGAAGTACCATGTCAACAGTTGCCTCGAGGGGTCGCTTCAGCACTTTGGCACTTGACTGAGTCTGCACACAGCACGCAGCCAACACATGATGGCAGTGGGCCAATGGGAGTCAAGCGTATTAACAAACAGCAAGCACAGGTGCATCATGGGAACAGCATTGCATTGTGGAGAGGTGAGAGGAAAAAAAAACACAAAAAAAAATGAAATAACCGGAATGCTGTTTACTACATAAACAATATGCATGCACACAAACAAAACAAGTTTAATTAGTGTTATCTTCGTTAAGTCCTATAAACACTACTACTGTACAAAGTGCATGATGCTTCATTAGTTGCTCAACAAAACCACAATAACTTGATGAAAAATAGGGATGTTAATTTCCTCTTGGAAAAACACGCACACGATACCTTCCATGGTTTAATTCTAGAGCTACTGGAATATTAAAGGTGAACTAATGAAGCATGGTCGGTGGTCATGTCTGACAGCAGTCGCCATATGATGCTTTACATGTATCTGTAAAAAAAGAAGCAGCCTGTGTGTGTGTGTGTGTGGGTTTGTGGCAGTGTGTTTGAGGGGGTGATTTTATGCTCACTCGATCAGCAGTAGTAGCAGTGTTGTGAGTGCTGGTTTTGAATCTTTGTATTTCAGTGTATGTTTATGTCTGTGGGTGTGCACAATGTCGGAACAAAAAGCAATGAGGGGTTCTGAGTCCAACGTCTAGGATGTAATATGCATGCATGCATGCATGTATGTGTGTTCACTGAGCCTTACCATAGCAGCGGTTGCAGCAGTGCTCTGGGTGCCCGGAGAGCTTTTGAGGCGTGCCTGCAAATGAGCAGGAGGGTGAAAGTATTTGCACTTCTCTCTGGAGCAGCGGCTCTTCACATAGTCCATGCACACTGTCACTGTGTTATCAGTGCTGTCAATCATGGGGCTGTCGCTAGGGTGGGCAAACCGGCAGTCTGTCTCTCCTCGGGAGCAGCTCCCCCGCTGAAACTCTCTACACACCTACACATACAGCATCAGCCAACAACAAAAATAGCAACTCTCAGATCCGATGCAATGTAAGGACTGAAGCCTGGGTATATGTGTGCCTCTGTGTGAGTGCTAGTGTGCTTTTAGTGTACCATGGAATACTGTATGCATGCAACAGAGAGAGTGAAACCAGTTATTTGTAATTGTGTAAATGGTTTCTGTACCTCCAGTTTGTCAGAGCGCAGTGCTTTCTGAGATGAGGAAGAGGAATTTGAGCTCTGCACTGCTACTGCAGGGCTGCCAGGGACAATCACAGGGTTGCTCGGGAGCATCTCCGTGGCAACCAGCCCCATCCCGTGAGTGACAGGAGAGAGGTAGGGGGAGTAGCTGATCCCAGGTCCTGGCCCCAGACTCTGACCAACAGGAAAAGAAGACTGCAAAAGCAAAAACATAGAGCCCAAAACTTATTTTTAGCGCTACCTGTTGAAATATATGATGTGGAGAAAATACTATATGCATTATTCACACAAGATTAATATGCAAAGGCCTAAAGATCCAAATGGCAACTCCATCCAAGCTGAACAGCAACGGACTGCCAAAGAACTCCAGGGTTCAAGCTGAGCTAAACTCACTCCCCAGGATTCTGCGCTTCACCTAGAGCTTGGCAAGCTTACAATTCCAATGTGCAAGATGGCTGCTTTTTTCACCTACTCTGACAGACTGACTGTGGGGAGGCAAGCCAAGATGCCTCAGTAATTGTGCCAAACAAAGATGTTCAAGTGATTAATTTGGAACAGCAGAGTACATAGCATATACAGTACTATATTTTCATGTAGATTACACTGATCATGACATTAATATAAACAAGTACTCTTTGTGGATGTGACAGCAAGACGCTTTGAGAAACATGTCCAATGCAATCGGCCAAATTTTATTTATTCATGTGACACACACACACACACACACACACACACACACACAGACAGCTTCCCAGACACTGGGAGACTTCCAATATGAAATGACTGATAGGGGTGGGGCGTACCACAGCAGGCAAGCTGGATCCTGGCAGCATGAACTGCATCTGCTGGGCCAGCATGGCTGCAGCCGTCTTCTGCTGGATCAGGTTATTCCTTCCATTGATCTCCAGCTGACTCTTCAGGTGAGACGGAGGGTGCAGGTATTTACAGTTATCCCTTGAACACCGACCCTGGAATGCGAGCCATGAAATCAGTTAAAAGTGTATGGTAATTTTATGGTAAAGTTGAGTTTAAACAAGCCTATCTGTTGAAAGTTGTAATATAGAAATTTGTAAAACTTCCATCTAGAGTTTTATAAACTCTATCTAGAAGTTTCCGTCTTGACATTTCATACAATGAGTTTGATCCAACTGTACCACCATTGAATAAAATCACGAGCATGTCTTTGTACAGAGGCTTTAGTAACCAGATAGAAAATAGGCCCACTGCAGAGAAGAGGTCAAAAGTAAGTATAGTTTATAAACTGGTAGCAGAGTCAGGGCATTCATATGCTGTCACTCCAGTCAGCAGCTTTGAACCAGACTACACAGAGAACATGAAAAGAGGGGCTAAATGGTGTGTGGTGTGTGTGTGTGTGTGTGTGTGTGTGTGTGTGTGTGTGTGTGTGTGTGCATGTGTTTGTTCATATCCTATGCTCTTTGGAAAGGGTCTACCTCCACTAAGCAATAAGAAGTCAGGTATCTATCAGATAAGCTGGGTAACTGTGAGATGGATCTGCTGCAATAATCACTTCAGAACGCAGGAAAGCAGCCAAATAGATTTATACTGAAAAATGAGCACCTCAACATGTATTTCCTCAACCTCAAAGAATATCAACACTGGCTTTGCTTACACTGTTAAGCACGCCACCAGGAAACTGGTTCATGCGCAAATTTAAACTGAGCTTACTAAACTACACGTTGTGCTTGCGTGTGTGCGTGTGCGTGTGTGCGTTAGTGTGTTTGTAAGTGTTGACTCAGCTAATATGGTGGTTAGCACTGTTTTGTGGAGAAGAATGTTTCTTCTCAAACACACAGATAGGCCACTCTGTATTGCATTAGACTGAACAGTGTTATAGCTCAACAAGCAAAATGTTAGCTGCTGAGAGCTTTTCGCATGAGTCTATCATTCAGAAGGTATATGCCTCATCAAAATAGTGAAGGGGAACACTATACAGAGACTGGGACGCAATTTCAGAAAGTACAAACTATGACTTTGTGTCCATAAATACTACTGGATCCTGAGAAAATGAAAAATTATATCTATAGTTCCTTTGAGACCACATAACCTATAGCTCACATTTCCATTGTCTCCACATCAGGCAACTTCAGTTTCATAAATCACCCACATGGCACAACAGTATTGGCAGTGTGTTCATCCGTGAAAACAAAACTTGCTAAACCACACTGGGGAAAGTCATTTTTGGCAGCAGTCCATGGTCATGTGTTGATACTGCCAGTCCCCAGGGCCAGGATCCAAAAAATTTGGATTGTGACAATTCATGATTATATTTGTGAAGTCTTTTTATTTAAAATTTCTTTCGCTCAAGACGATCTATCTTGAAAGATCCCTTAATAAATTGGATTTGATTAGTAATTACAGGCAGGCAAATTATGTTCAGGGGGTGGAAGGCAGTAGGGCCCCCTTGATTTTAAAAATGTGTTGCAAAGATAGATAAGTGACAGACATGAGACTATTATGTAATAAAAACAAATAAGAGACCATAAACCATAACAAATTATTAACAGTCCCCATAATTACAGGAGTCTATTTGATCATAAAATGTTCCCTGAAACACTTACAATGTGTATTTATTCGATAATTGGAAAACAGAGCATTAACCACCTGGCTTTTTACCGGCTTTCCACATACAAAAACACCTGACATTTGGCGATACTGGTTAGCCAATTTGTCTAATTATTTTGAAACAAAGTTATTTCATACAGCCCAGACATGAACGTTCTTAATCACACATGGAGTGCTGGTGAAAATAGACTTCCACATCACAAAAGTTTTTGTTAGTGCCAGGGCATTGAGTTCACTGAAAAGTTTGCTATATTGATATATTTCTTATACGCTTAGCATATCTAACATGTTGGTTGATTTATATTATTCCTGTATTTATGTTATTCCTGTGAGAAGGAGGTGAAGAAGCTGCTCTGACATCACAGGCAGACTGTGCAGTTATAACAGTTCTTAACAGAGCCAATGCCCACCAGCACCACTATCAGAGGGTAGATGAATGGCATTGTGGATAATGTAGGAAACTGTTAATACAAAAAAAAAAAAAAAAAAAAATGCACCAGCCAGGTTAATGAAAAAAATTTCAACCAAAAATAAGAAAGAAAGAGGAGAAATAACTCCTGAACACCATTGTATATCAGCGTATATTCATTATAAACATTGGGGCGGTGTTTCCCTTTAAAAACAGTTCAGGTAATCAATCACCTGAAGAAAAGCACAGTGGAAGCAAAACTGGAATTTCTTGTCCTTGGAAAGCACGAACAGGAGCTGCACAAAGAACAACAAGAGAGCACGGGTGGTGATTTTTTCCACACAGGAGTGGCCCTAATTAGAATGTGTAATTTGTAAAGAATACTCTGAGAGTACAATAACCATACTGACTGCTGAAGCAGCACCATCACAATGAAGAAGACCAAACCCCATAAACTCAGCACTCAATGGCAGGACAACTCGGACAACTGGGACCCGCTCCATGTTAAACAAGGTCTCGGGGTCTTTTTATGTAATAGCAAATACTGAATTTTACACATTTTCTATAGGCACAAAGCTATTTCACACATCAGGCTATTCATGGTAGAGATGATGACATAAGAGCAGTCATCAGTTCTTACGCTGCTACAACAACAACAACAACAACAACAATCTGGTTGATCTTCAATTCAGTGTGTGACAAATCTCAGAAGACGCAGTTAAGCTATTTTATTCTTTCCATACTGTTCCTTCCTACCCAATATAGAACCACATGCTTACATATACACATAATCTTCACTACAGCTGATTGCCCAGTGACAACAAAACATTATCTTCACTATTTCATAATTTCTAAATAAGAAATTATGAAAGTAAGAAATAAGGGATTTGACTAAAATAAAACAGGTTAAGGAATATCTGGGAGGATGAGGGCTAACACATACTTCCTCTGAGACATGTGCTGTTTTCCACTGCATCCTTTCTAACTGCTTCTGGGCAGCTGGACATGCTTGGAGGAGATGCTAAGTGCCCACTAACAGCTCACAGACGCCCACAATTGGCTTGTGTCACCTTAATCGACAGGGGGAGAGAGTAATTCGGTCCCCACCCAGAGAGCAGGGCTAATTATGTTTTCTTGTCTCTCAGCCAAAGATTGCTATGGTGTCGCTGGGATTCAAACTCGCGCTCTTTCAATGACAGGGATTTTCTGTTCTGCCACGCGTGAGCCGATATAGAAAATAAATTAATACAGAATGGGCAAATAAGGTACCTTGGAAAACAGCAGTATTATACTTCTGTAATACCAAATGAAACACTTGTGCACAAATGCCACCCAAAATGTTGTCTACTTAAAAAGCTTCCTGACAAACAGAACAGAATGATAGTGATAGTATTTTCACAGGTGCATGACAAAACGGTGAGTGCTGAATTTCAAATCGGTGTAGAGAAATGTTCAGCCATGAGCGTCTGCGGGTTTTGCCAAGACCACAACCTGAGAAGGAAAGGAAAGTGGATGACGACCTCCTAGAAACAGCAGTGGCCAGGTCCATAAATGAGGTCAATCTGCTGCACCGCAATATCATTAAACTTATTGTAGCAAGTGTTTGGCAATCCTTTTCTTTGTTAACAATTTGACAACAGCACACACGTATCAAACGCAGTGATCTTGTGGGCTCAACAAATTTACCTCACTTATTAACTTGGCCACTGCCATTTCCAGGAGGCTGTCATCCACTTTTCCTTTGTTATGGATCAAAACAGATGAATTGTCAAAATATACACCTAAAATGGAGTATATAAGCCAACCTTCTAAAACATCATATTTTCGAGTCTAGATTGTCTGCTAAAATAGAAAAAAATAACATTTTCTTTTTTTTTAAATTCATAGCTAAAGCATTAAATGGCTAAATTCAGATTTTTTCCCCCATTTTTTGATTGGTACAAACATGGTTTATCCTCAAACTGTTCATTTTAAATCTCTGTTCATTTAAATCACAAGTTCATATTATTTTTTACTTTTAATGTCACATACTAGCCTCTTTTTTATATCTTACCTCCAGTTTCAATGTCTTGCATGATTTCATCCAATGTATCGTTTTACATATACTGTGCATCATAGGCTGTAATGTTACATGGCTTCAGTTCATGAAGGAAATTAAGACTTACAAATGATCTCTGAACATAAAACCTCATTTTGTTGGAGTCTGCTTTAGACAGATAACCAAGGAAGTGTGCTGTTGCACTGTTTTTGTGAGAATAAGAGAAAAAAGCTTAGCTAGTGAACCCAGACTAGGGACAAGCATTTAGCCAGCTAGCATGTCTATGTGAGAATTTAAACTGAGAATTTGCTAACTCTGTTGACAACATGGAACACTGCAGCTCCACTTACTTTGATAAAAGAGGCCAGGAGTAAAATTCCACTGCCTCTGTTTATGTGCGTGTGTGGACATGTCCTTATCAATACAAACACAGCTGCCAGGCCCAGTAGCTGTTCCAAACTATTTTAGATGATCTTAACACTACATACAGACTATGTAAAAGGATTTTCTACTTTTCCATGTTTAGGAGCGCAATGCTGGGGTTGAGTGATGGCTGTGACTACTGCCAAACAGCATATGTAACACATTCACTCACATACTAATATTCCCTGGTATGATCTACTGCTCAACATGCACCTTTATTAATTTCATTCAGAATCCATCATTTAAATTCATGTCCTTATGTTACAGCTATGATACATGCATTCAGTTTATTTGCTAACTTGCTTAAAACATATCACATAATAAAGACAAAAACATTTCTGTTATAATCGTCATTCATTTTATTCATGTTCATTTACTTTTATAACACAGCTTTACTAGTTTGAGTGCACGCATTCTAGTTTCTGTTACTGGACAAGTTCTAATTTGAGTTTCTTCGAGTTACCCTGGTTGTGGCGAGAGTGGAGTTGCTGGAGTTCCTGGAGTGGAGTGATGTGTAGCTAAGTAAGTGCTCTGCCTTTAACCCATCCAAGTGTACACACACAGTAGTGAACACACACCCAGAGCAGTGGGCAGCCTTTTTTTTTTTGTTGTTGCTGCGGCACCTGGGGAGCAGGTGGGGGTTTGGTGCCTTGCTCAAGGGTCTCACCTCAGTCGTGGTATTGAGGGTGGAGGAGAGCGCTGGTCATTCACTCCCCCACCTACAACCCAAACGTCATAATTAATTATACACTCCTTTGGTTATGTTTTATAGTTTTCATATATGTTATGATGTTGTTAAATTATGTTTATTGGGTCACTTATGTTAAATTTTAAACATACTTTTAATGTCTTTAATGTCTTGCGTATTGTGTTCTCCCCTCTGTATTTATCGAGGCTGATCATCTGTCTTAAATGTTTCATTGTGTTAACATGTGGCTTTGTTTGCTCCCTCATTTGGAGCTCATGTGAGTTACTTTTTACCTTGGATCTGGTCAGTTGATTTCATTGGGCCCAGAACCTTTGGTTCAGTATCTTTAGATTTTCTTATTTTTGCATTGTGCTTATTTTTGTACTTGTTTGATTTTTTAGGAAATAAAACTCATTTCTGAACGGGAAGTCCTGTTTTCCCTGTGCCTTTCTCTCTTTGTCCCGCTCAAAGTGTATGGTTAAATTTTTATTCCATTCCTGAGCTCTGGTTGTCATGTATGTGGTCAGTGTGGCAGAACAAGCCCACAAGTCAATAAACACCAGGCTCACGAGTACAATCAAATTGCTTTACAATATACACCTATCAAACATAACATTAAAACCACTGACAGGTGAAGTGAATAACATTGATTATCTCATTACAATGGCACCTCTCAAGGGGTGGGATATAATAGGCAAGTGAACAGTCAGTTCTCGAAAGTTGATGTGTTGGAAGCAAGAAAAATGGGCAAGCGTAAGGATCTGAGTGATTCTGACAAAGGGGCAAATTGCGACACCTCGAGGACTGGATCAGAGCATCTCCAAAACGGCAGGTCTTGTGGGGCGTTCCCGGTATGCAGTGGTTAGTACCTACCAAAAGTGGTCCAAGGAAGGACAACCGGTGAACCATCGACAGGGTCATGGGCGATCGAGGCTCACTGATGTGCACAGGGAGTGAAGGCTAGCCTGTCCAATCCCTATTTGAGCTAATCTAGCACAAATCTTTAAAACTGTTAATGCTGGATATGACAGAAAAATCTCAGAACACACAGTGCATCACAGCTTGTTGTGTATGGGGCTGCGTAGCTACAGACCAGTCAGAGTGCCCATGCTGACCCCTGGCCACCGCCGGAAGCACCTACAATGGGCACGTGAGCATCACAACTGGATCACGGAGCAATGGAAGAAGGTGGCCTGGTCTGATCACTTTTTTTTTCATCATGTGGAGAGCTCTTTCAGCAGGATAATGCACCCTGCAAAAACTGTTAAGGAATGGTTTGAGGAACGTGACAAAGAATTGAAGGTGTTGACTTGGCCTCCAAATTCAAATTCCAAATTCAAATCTCAATCTGATTGAGCGTCTGTGGCATGTGCTGGACAAACAAGTCCGATCCATGGAGGCCCCACCTCACAACTCACCGGACATAAAAGATCTGCTGCTAACGTCTTGGTGCCAGATACAACAGTCCATGCCTCGAAGGGTCAGAGCTGTTTTGGTGGCACAAAGGGGACCTGCATAATATTAGGCAGGTGGTTTTAATGTTATGGTTGATCCGTGCATTTCTATGATGTTTCTGTCAAACGCATTGAACTGTGAATTGTGTAATACAGTAATATTTAGTGGAGTTAGCCACAATCTCCAAAACCTGTTGTAGATGAAATGCCATGACCTGCTTTTGGCATAGTGTATTATTCAATTACGTAATTTTTAATGTAGTACATTGTTTAAAGTTGAATAACCTCTGGAACACTACAGTAACGTGGTTTACACATATACAGTGCATTATTGGGTTACTTTTTCCAGTTCCAAAATTGTGACAGGCCCGCCTGTAACACAAATGTGTCACAGTGATGAAACGTGTTTAGCTTTTATTGTAGTTCTTCTAAGGTAAGACCTGACACTATGCAGGTGTGAGGCATGGTTTACACATGCTTTTAAATAAACATCAGTTCAACTGAACCGGGTGGGGGATGGAAAACAAGAGAGATGTGTACTGACGGCAAATGTCATGACTGAAAGGGAGTGACAGCACAGTGAAAGCCGTGTGCTGCGGTGAGCAGGAGGCTGAATATTATTTGACCATTAAACTATGTAGCCATGCAGCACCTGAACCAACAGCAGCCATCTGCTGTGCTTCTGACACTTTATATTAATGACCACTGTGTGTCACATATTCCACACGAGCCGATGAAAACAAGTCTTTTTTTCTTAGCTTGGATGAAACTGAAACCTGCGTTAAAAAAAAATCCAACAATTTATGCCCAGGTGACTCTGTCTTAACACAACAAGACTGTTCAGTGTAACGATCAAAAAATCCAGCTGGAAAAAAAACAACAACAAACACATCAAGATACATTTTACCTTCAACAATATAAAGCCTTTCTTCTGTGGTACTACGGAAAGTCACTGTGCTTGCCAGTAAGTCCAAGGTAGAGCTGGTCAAATCTGTAAAATCTAATTTACAGACCTGTAAAATCTACTTAACCTCTCTAAACCTATACATTATCACTAAAAGGATATGATCATTGCACTGGAAGAAATAGGAAGAGAGCCCAAAAGGAAAACTGAGCCTACACACAGACAAAGAACACAACACATTCTCTCCCAAGAGAATATATCAGCTCAACATTAATGCTAATGTTAATTATGATGCAGATGTGAAAAGCAATAACAAAAAAAACAACAATACCCACTTTAAAACAGCTTGTCCATTACTCTTTAAATCTCATAATAAAGGGTCAAATGGTTCATAATCAGATTAGAAGGATTTAATGTTTGGACGCCAATCAATAACGAAGGATTTAAGGTTGAGACATCAATCTGATTTTCACATAAACATCATCGAGTATTCAGCTGTACACTCACCTGTGTCGGTCACAGTTATCACTGCCACTACTCTTTCAAGTTATTGCAGTTAATCATTAAAATTTATAATCAGTTACAACAATTTGTTAACTAGCAGATAGCGTTTTTGTGTTTTTCTTTACTAGGTTTTATATTTTTAAGTTATTATTTGTGCTGCTTTTTCTTACTGTTTCCTACAGTCTAAAAGGCAGAGAGAAACTGAATTGACCAAAAAGTTCACTGTTGACAAATGGCTATGTATGTGCACCATTACGCTGCTGTTACGCTTGTCGCATAACAGTGGCATAAAGTCAACAAAAAAAGACAATTAAACTGGTAAGTTGTTATGTGTATGACAATCGGTCCTCAACCAAATGTCACACTAATCGTGACAGGCCTACACCCACACGGTGCTGACAGCTGATTTTTAATTATGCGTCATACAATATCAAGATCCAGTTTGGGTTTACTGTGTGATGTATTGTGTCTGTGTAATAAGATGGATTGTAAGCTTAATAAAAGTATTTTTTACTTTTATTAAGCTTACAATCCATCTTATTACAAATTGTCATATTGGTGCAAACATTTAAACTGTTAACATCTGCATAGTCTAGTCTGCCAGTGGGCATAAATATTCTTGCATACAAAGTTTGTCATCTTCACAATTTCACAGTGACTCTCTCACAAAAATGCTTTTTGAACAGAGAGTGACTGACAGCCAGCATAACAAAGGCAAACATTATGACAAAGCACAAGGTGGTGGTGGTGGTGGTGGGGGTTCAGAGGGGGAAAAGAGAGAAGAAGGGAGATATAATAGCAGAACACAATTAAATCGTGAGAGGTAGTAAGTATACTGTCCCTCTAACTGAGGGCTGTGTGTGGGCTGTGTATGCCTGTAGATTTCTGAATCCTACCCAGTACTTCACCCAGGCATTTACGCCATTAGTCTCTGAGACATGTGCTAAGCAACCTAAATGACATGAGTCATGGTAAGGAAGGCGTACTGAGCACAAACGGATGTCTCTCTAGTATGCTACTGTGGAGGACCTGAAGAAGGCGACCGCATCCACTCCTGTTTCTAAGCAGTACTTCTGTCACCTTTGGCTTTAGAGAAAATCACACTCTCTGGTGCATAGGGGCATGTAAGGGCAGACTAGGAGGAGAATACTTCATACTGGGTGATCCAAACTGAAAACACTTGTCTCCAAAATAATTCAGGTGCCAAATTAAGACAAGAAATACAATAAACCTTCATGTTCCAGAGGTGCTGTGAGTCATCCTGGGAATCTTGTAATACTAACTCACAGTAATTCGGTCATTACTCAGATATGCCAGATCAGATGTCCTACATCATCGAGCCTGAAAGAAGTACGGGAAGGGTCCCTCCCGTTAAAGTTAACTACTTAGCTAAAAGACAAACCACAGAAACCAGATCAGATTGGATAACAAAATACACTATTCAGATAATCTAACATACAGAAAACATGCCAAAACTGTCTTTTAGGTAGGTAGCTAGCTAAATTTAACCAGCAAGCTTGGCAACAGCCACATAGAGGGGATGTAATCTCTCTCTGCAGGCCTGCCCGAGCAACTCGCTAATGGCTAATAATAGAAAAAAGCCTCTACCCATTTAACTAACTAGCTAGCGTTAAGCTCTGTGCTTCTGTTCTGATCTCGTATTAGATTGTGCCAATGATTCACAAACACAGCACTACAAAATAACAAAAGCACACAAACAAGCGATGGCATAGCGCTAGCTGGCCATCGAGCACGAGATAAAAGGCAAACTCTTTTTAAAAGAGAGTTTGCTCATTCTCCAAGTACTCAGTAACTGTTACAGTCACAATTAAGTTTTTATTCTCCTAATACTTCGGTAATACTAAGGAGACGTCGAAAACGGCAAGGGATAATTACATCCTCTGAGTCTCAAATACTTGGTCTGCATCCCACTGTATAATAACTACAGTTTGTACACTAATGGTGTCATTGCTGTTTAAACTGCACTATATTTAGTGTAGAATGTGGTTTGGGATGCACCTTTGAACTCTCCTTGAATGTGGATCACTTGCCTTTTTTTACTTATAATTGCTACCATCAGATTAACCATCGTGTGGTGGAGAACGGTGCAGCACAGCACATGTTATGAAATAGCCTTCCTGCCAGGAGCTTGCATTAACAATTTTACAAAATTGGTCAAAATTGTAAAGCTGAAAATAAATGTATTGTAGAACTGAACAATTAAGATGCAAGCTTCATATCAGCGTTACTGTGCTAATATTTTGTGAAATGATTATATTGATTTTTGTGCCCACTGTGTAAACAAAGTAATTCGCTAGGACTGTTCAGTGTGAGACATCATGAGAGAGACCCTATTGATTCCAGGGGACAGCAGAGTCAAGGCTCGTACATACGGATGCTACACAGTAATTATTTTACAGAGCTTCTTACCTTGAGGGAGTCGAAGCAGGCGATGACTCGGCCATTGTCCACCTGACAGCTCTTGGGTGGGTGAGCGAATTTGCATTCTTCGTCACTGCGAGAGCACGTGCCTCTCTGGAACTGACGACACACCTCCAGAGTCAGCCACTTAGTGTCACGCACAGCTGGCAATGCCACAGACATTTTGCTGACAGCCACAGTGAAACTCACTAAACGAGATATATGGGCACTTATCCACTACGTTCAGGATGTCTGAGAATGGCGTAGTTATTTACTGTAAAAGGACACTGTAATAGGTTGGTAGATTGTGAATCACACGTCTGTTTTTATTCAAGAAATGTAATGTTCCTGCATAGCATGATCTTCTGACTACTTTGACAGCAGGCTCAGTTTATAATTTCCTCCCCTCTTTATGCCTTCCTGTGGCTGTGGGTGGGATTGAATGCTGCAGTCAGGTGGAGAAAGGAATGGTTTGAGGTGGGAGGATTAGTACTCTGACTGAGGTGGAGAGAGAGGAGTGTGGGTGGTACAGGCAGGCAGAGACCAGAGATCAGCGACACGGGGAGTCATCTGAAAGGCACTTCTTGATAACGGTCTGTTAGGAAATAAAAAGAAAAGGGAAAAAAAAAGAGAGATATTTTAAAAACACAAATTATTCACTGTGGCAAACCTCAACAATAAGCAGCCCAGCCAACTCATCACAGTGATGAACCATAAGGAAGTACACAAATAGGTTGATTTCAGTCTAATTTTTCCTGCTGCATTCCAAGGCTTGGAGATAAGGCCTCTCCACCCAGCTGAGATCTCTATGCAAACGGCAGCTTGACAGACCTGTATCGGATCAGGGCACAGCATAAATCCTATTATATCACATACTCCAAGGGGATTTGGTGAACAGACAGAGTGAGCGCTTGCTTCAGAGAAATCAGGCTAAGACTGCCCAGCAAGAGCCAAACACAGAAACACACAGCACTGACAACGATGCTATCAAACCTGGGCTCTGTTTCCTAAATGCATTACTGTGTTATCATCTCCTTAATTGGTAGGAAAAAATGTTCAGGAAAGGCCTACTTGCTCTAACATCACATGTGGATCAAGACTGGAACGGATGTAATATCTCGGCCAAGTTTCGCCCATGCAAATATCAACACAAACCACAAATTATGTTCAGTCAAAGCTCCTTTTGCATGAGACCCCAGAACACAGACTGTGGACTCTGGCAATTCTAGGCAGAGCCTTGTTACTAAGTGACTATAACCTTTTAAAGGCTATTCGAGCCTGGCCCAGATCACTTGGCCTGGTGCATGGGAGCCCATGTTGTGTTAAAGTGCAGTCTGAGTTGTTCTGAGCAATCTGAGCTCCTAATGGCAGGATAGCAGAGCAGGTCAATTCCTGATACGCTCAATTGCACTGTCTGAGAAAGGAAGCACTGTGGACAACTGGCAACCTCAGCTAAAGGGCAAGGGAGTATTTTGGGGGACTAGCACTGGCCAAAATATTGTCAACTACGATTAATACCCATCCAATACATCAAACGACACAGTTAAGTCAGTTTGTGATGAGGGGCAGTATATGCCAAGATGCAAATGCACAAATCTTTTAGTGTGGTAAGATGAGTAACTTATTGATAATGAATCTGTTAAAACCTACTGTTAATCAGTCAAGACTGCAACTTATGTGTCTGTTATGCCAACGCTGGCTCTGCATACATACATATACCCCAGCCTCATTTTGACTGGAGCGATAAATCTGACGCTGATTAACACTGCTGACTTGGGGCCCATTTCTGCTCTGAAACTTAAATACCAAACTAGCTCTTCTAATTTGGCATATCTAAAGTGAGAGGAGGCATATAACCTATTTAATTTACTACAGCACTACACATTATACTTACATATATACTTACATATACACACGTGTGTATGTATATATACATATATATGAGTTTTTGTGATTTTGCCTTTATACACCACCACAATGGATCTGAAATAAAGCAATCAAGATGTGATCAAAGTGTAGACTTTCAGCTTTATTTTATGAGGTTCCACAAAAATATGGCATTTACCATTTAGGAATTACAGCCATTTT
>CM074949.1:16601374-16645447 GCA_037577455.1 Pangasius macronema
TAAATGGTAAATGCCATATTTTTGTGGAACCTCTTAAAATAAAGCTGAAAGTCTACACTTCAATCACATCTTGATTGCTTTATTTCAAATCCATTGTGGTTTCAGGCAAAATCACAAAAACTCTGTCATTGTTCCAGACCTGACTGTATATATATATATATATATATATATATATATATATATATATATATTTTTTTTTTTCATGTTGTACTATATTGTTGTAACAAAGATCCTTCTCTTTTGAATAATACTAATTAGTATTTTCTCTCATAAATACATGTACTAAATGTATTAATGCCCCTAATATTTAAAAAAAATTCAAACAAATTGTCATTCTTGAAAAAATTTATGTTATTTTCGTTTACTCTCAGTTCCCGGGAACTCTGTTATTTTCTGTTTAACCATGTCCTGTTTCCCAGGGGTAAACATATGAGGTTGAATTACAGGAAGAGACTCAGTGCTGTTATTCTCTACGAAAGAGGCTTGACCAAATATTAATTGTAAGAGTGCCAACATTTTTGAAACTAGTGCTGTGTAGAAACTTTAAAACTTTGGGAATACAAAAACAAAACTGCACAACTATCAGATGAGTATAGACAGCACCTCTGCCTGGTCAGTCATTCATAGGTGAATAAATTCATTTGTTGTTTAGTTAGTTTAGTACTATGAGTTAGTTCATCCTAATAATAGGCCAAGCGTACAAAAATACTCTTGTGTACAGTCTTAACAACATGAATGTAGCTCTAGTTAGTTGGAATGGTAGAAATTCACAAAGACATAAATCCAAACTCCAAGACTAATTTTTAATACTGATCTTTGCATGTTAGCTATGCACGAATTTTATCAAGCAGGCAATGCAAAGTTAGCCAGCCCAGTTCAAGCGGAGATTGGTAGCATTTCAGCCTCATTCTTTTTTTAAGCCACTTTATCTCTATGACTCTGGCCTTAATTTTTCCTAAGCTTGCCAAAAGTACACAGCATTGGGTGTGGCCTGTAGTCGGTCAAATATGGCAAGCCACCTATGTAGTAATTAGAGCCTCCAATATATGTTTTTACCTATATAAGCGTTAAAGAGATATTATCGTTGCTTTATCATCATAATATCCAGTGATGCCATGGCCCATGGAAATTTAATATTGGAAAAATTACTTCAGCCAACTGACATATCGGCTGGATCCCAGTCTTTACATTACGTTACGTTATGTCCGCACTGTTAAGAGAAGTGAGATTAGCTTCTATATACTGTATTATATTTATTCATTTCTGTCTACTGTTACTGTTGCCTGCCATGTTAGATAAAACATCATGACTTGATGAATAGACATGGTCATGGTTTAGTGGATTTAAATTTAGAACAATACTCTGTGGTTTGGGAAGCACCCTGTGAGCTGCTTGGGTTGTAATGTTGACTGGCCAATCACAGTGACTTATTCAGATGCATCCCATGTGGTTTACTCGCTTTCACTATATGTTAATTTCAGCCATTGGCCAGTCACGGCTAATTATTTAGATGAATCTCTGCTGTGACACAGATAAAGTCTGTGATTTTGAATGACATTTTTAAAAACCTTTTTTTTTTTTTTTTGTTTAAAGAAAGTGCACTAGGTATCGACTTCACTGTGGTGCTTCTGCATCTCACTATTGGCCCATTTAGTCTAAAATCCACCAACAAATGAGCAATATCTGCCCTTTAAACTGTCAAAACTAGTCAAAGAACTGGTAACTTCTCACAGGAATATTTTTTTCCTTAAATATTTTGCAGGGCTTAAAAAAATAAAACAAGTTATGATTTACTTGTTGTCGATCAAATTATGCCGTCGTCTCATTCATCCGGTGTACGTAATCCCTATTTGAGATGGGCATCAACTCACTCATTTAAATGAACCTCGCTTTGTTCTCCCAAAGGATTAAAACATAATTGGGGCAATTGTGTTTTAATACTCAGTGACAGAACAAAACAATATTTACAAACTAAATCTCCATTCAGAGAGAGAGAAAAAAAAGCATTTATCACCAGACACATTATGTATTAATGTGTTTAATGTCTAAAAACAAGGCCGCCTGCTAATCAGCGTCATTAGCAAAAGTTAAGATGTGCATAGTTACTGTGTAGGTGTATGTAAACAGGATATCTGACTGGCTGACGGTGGGCAGAGATACTGTTTTACATTCTGCTGCTCAATTTTCTGACCTTTGGCTCTGTGTAGGCGTTCCAGCATTTTTCCTGCTGCTGTTTCACAGCATCACTGGGACTGCAATACCTAAACCAGTGAGTGTGCCAGGGCTTCGTGCTATACTAATTAGCTCTGACGTGTCAGTATTATGACCTTGAGGAAGAGAATTGAAATGAAGAGTAAACCCTATAACTCTGTGAGTCCTATATTCCTTTACGGTTTCGTCTACAGATGTATTTTTTAGGACTTCACAAAAGTTTACAAACCACTTGATCAGATAGCCACGTGCAATTTACTGCTTTATTACTTTAGATCTATCTAGAAAAAAAATCTATAAAAGCAACTTATCACTGTGACACCGGCAGTACCATTGTCACTGTCAGTATGGTACTGTTGTATAAGCTATATTATCAAACACAGACAAATGTGGTTCAAACCTGTTCCTGTATTAAAACGTATTTATACATGTCAAGAGACGAGATTATGTGAACGAGATTATGTGAACTGGGTTAGTGCTAACCCTCTACATTGCCAGCTTATTATTCAGCTATTTACCTCAAAGTATGTACTATTCAGTTATTATTCAGTAACTACAGTGAAACTAAGAGGAAAAGGTATATAGTTAGAAGACGACGGAGGAAGGAAGGAAGGACCTACCAATGAGTCTAGGGATTTGAGTTAATTATTAAGCCCTTCATCAGTTAGATGAAGATTATTGCGAAGAAGAGAAAACTTGAAATTGTGCTGGGCAGTAGCTCCCCAGGAGAAAGTCTGGCCTAAATTATGCCTGGTTTATTCTGAGAATCACCCCTCAGTTCCTTTCTTAGCAGCTAGGCCAATATTACCATAATTGACACTGTACTGAAATCAACTTCATGATATACACTTATACCGGTTTTCAAACACCTGTGGACCGGTAGTGTGGGTATACAAAGAAGTTGTAGGGTAAGGTCTAAATCAAGGGTTTTGCTGTTATAGTAACCTCCACTCTTGTGCACAGGCTTTCCACTAGACTTTGTGGTGTTCCAGGTCATCTCTAAGGTGTTCAGCAGGGTTGCAGTCAAAGCTATATGCAGGCTACTCGAGTTCTTCCGCACTGTTCTTGGCAACCCATGTCTTTATGGAGCTCGCTTTGTGCACAGGGGCATTGTCATGCTGGAACATGTTCGGGCCCCTTGGTTCCAGTGAAGGGAAACTGTAAGACTACAGAGACATCCTATACAACTGTGTGATTTCAACTTTATGGCAACAGTTTGGGGAAGAACCACATATGGGTGTTATGTTCAGGTGTCGACATACTTTTGGGTATATAGTGTACGTATTTATACCCAGGTACATATATACAGTTATTACTGTCAATAATTATTTGCTTGATTTCTTTATTTTTTGCCTTTTGTATAGTTTATAACTGAATGATCCCATGCACTTTGTTTTGCTTGTCTAAATTGTGTACAATATGTATACATTTGACATGTGATACATATAATATCCATTTAACCTTGAAACATATTGTATCATATCCTTCACTAACCCAATTCTCATGTGGAAAAGAACTGTTGCTCCTTGCTTAAGGTTCTCAAAATGTGGCTTAAAATAGAAATTACGGCTCATGCTCAAAGCCCCAATGCATGATCTCTGGTTATGTTGAAATGGTCAAATGATGCTGTAATTGAGTTTTCTCAGCCAGAGGCGTTGTGTCTAAATTAGGCCAGTACTGATCTGCATTGATGAAAACGGTTGAACTTGCTGTATCTGATGTGGCACACACACACACACACACACACACACACACACACACACACACACACACTGGGATTATGATTATATGACTATTGCCAGTTAGTGTCCAGTAAATACAAATGACAAAATTATAATCACAATCCAGTTTAGACCCAGAGTACAAGCTGGTTGTTTCATTCTTGTATCTGAACTGTAACTGAAAAAGATTTTATTCACATGCATTTACACATGGATTTAATGAGTCTCTTGTATTACAGATTATTGGAGCGCTTAACAAAATACTCTCTGTAGTTATTATTCCACAACACGATTTTCAAAGTTCAAAAGTTGTGTGCTGTTTTCGATTTCCGCAAACACTCCGACTTCGTCAATAAAATATTGTGTACTTTAAGATATAACATACTGTTTAGAGTATGTTATAATGTACTATTCTGGTTGTCGAATATGGCAAGAACATACAACGCATATACACTTGAAGAACATGGATAAAAGTGTCTCAAAACATTTTATGAAGGACATTTGAGTAATCAGGTTTAAACCTGTTTAAACAGGGAATTTGATGCATTTATACTTTCACTTTTATATTGATAAGCCCTATCTGGATATAATCCAAATACTCGTGACTCATAAGTGCAAATAAAGTTTGTTATTCTTCTCATTTCAGTTTTTTTCTATTTGTGCAAAGATTATTATTATTTTTTTAATTCTAGGACACAGACTAGAAGATAGTTCTTGCACATTAGCTTAGTGCATTCTGCTTGCACATTTTTTTTCACTGAATAGTAATCTGACAATTAGAGTCATGATTTGGTGTTAGAGTCAGGTCAGGATTTGTTCTAAAGATGTGAGATGAAAAGGAAAATCTGCCTCTTCTTATCCCACACTTATCCGACCTCACCCTTCCTTTTGCTCCTGTTTCCTGAAAAGCGCTTCCTGCTGTTGAACGGTGCAGAAAACATTTGCGTTTATAATCCAGATCAGTGCATCGTGCCAGGTTCCTCAGGAACTCAAACACACTTCATGTCTAAACTATGGCCTGCAGGTGAAAACAGAAGGCACTACCTGTGAAAGCGCTAAAATGTCCCGGAAATATACCTTCAGAGCCCAAGCGAGTTAATGAGTAAAGTTTATACCGTTCATTATATTCTTATTACATGGTTGTGACTGCTCTTAACTGGAACTGACACAGCCAATAATGACGGGGCAAATTTGAAGACTTGCGCTAAAAACTGCTAAAATGTACAATGTTATGTTGTTCTCAAAGTCCAGAAAAGTTGCTCAGTTCGCTAGTTGATATAGCGCACAGACAGCTAGCTAGCACCGTCAGTAAACACGGGTAGTTAGCTGAGTAACTAGATACAGTTTGCGAGCTAAACTTACTGTAGTTCGCTAGCTAGCAAGACGGCTAATGGTAGAGGCGCTAGCCAGCTAGACGTCGCCGGCCGGCGTTCAATTCAGCTCAGCTGCGTGTCGTTTCTCATTCGCGCTTTTTATAAATGATCGACGTTAGTGCATTCACGTTACGTGTGCAAAACATAGCTCAAAAAGTTAAAAAATGAATAAAAGGAGAACGAAGAGTTAGCGAGTTAGCTAGCGGGAATAAGTCCCCAGTTTTAACACCTGCTTACCTCATCGCCACGAAATCTCGCTGCTAGCCACACCGACAGTCACGAACCGACACGGCAACCCACCCAGCACAGCCCAACTGGGAGCGAAAACACACTAGCGACTTTATTTTCAACATCAAATTAAACAACTCGACGCACTATTAAACATCGTATCGTCCGAACACAATTTGAAGCGAGAGCACGTCCTTTACGGTTAACGCGATACTTTTTTTAAACACTAGCGCCGACTTTCCTTCGAGCAACAAGCATTTGACAGCTTGACTCTGTTTTTCAGGAAGGGCTCCCAAGTTGAGAAGGGGGAGGGGGCCACAACCAAGAATCGTTATTAGCCGGAGACTAGGAGGAAAAATAAATAAATTAAAACGCAGCGCGTGGTAAACAAGTACATACCGTGTGGATATCTGTTCGCCGGTTGTCTCACACTGTCTGAGTAAAAAAAATATTTTTTTTTCATTCGACGCTTCTGGACACCCCGCGGGCTTGTGTTTGGTACGATCCAAGCGAATGTCAGCCGCCGTGAGAACGGCCTCCGTGTTGCCAGGGTAACAGTGATGCTGTAGAGTAAACGTAAGCAGATATTTTCATCATATTAAAAGTGGTGCTTCTGGAGAGATCAAGGCGGATATTGACAAACACGAGTGTGTCGCAGTCGTTACCAATGCCTCAGAGGCTGATTTAATTGGGAATTTGCATTTATAGCATTTGGCAGACGCCCTTATTCAGAGGAAGTGCTTTATAGTGTCCTATATATCCTCACAAATTATACACATATAAGTACGATCATGTCTATCTAGTCCCAGATTCTTACGATGGATCGATTTTGGGACAATCTCTCCTAAGTCATCGGAGGCATGGTATATCAACAAATACAGTACAAGCCAACTGATTGATTCATTCATGGTCAGTCCTGCTTGATCCTGACCAGGGCCACAGTGGATCCTGATAATATAGCCAGGCCACCTACCAGCATGTCTTTAGGAGGTGGAAGGAAATTCAGAAGAAATCCACACAGACGCAGGGAGAACATGCGATATTCCACACACAGTAACCGGATCTCAGGAATCAAACCAGGGACCCTGGAGCTGTGAGGCAGCAATGCTACCATCTGTGCCACGGGTTTACCATTTCTTTCTTTCAAAGAAAGAAAGAAAGAAAGAAAGAAAGAAAGAAAGAAAGAAAGAAAGATAAACAAACACACAAATCAATCACGAGTTGAAACTGCTTAGTCAAGAGGTAGGTCCTCAGTCTTCTGAAGATGGCCAATGACTCAGCTATTTGGGGAGCCAGGGGAAATTCATTCCACCACAAAGGTGTGAGAGAAGAGCCTTGATGAATGTCTTCCTTTTATGTTTAGGAACAGTGGGCCAGTGGAACTGTGCTAGAGGCTCACTAGAGGGAATGTGGTGTAGAGCAGGGCTTGATAAGTCCCTTCAGGTAAGTGGGGGCTGGTTTGTTTTGTGGCTTTTTAGACAAACAACAGTGTTTTAAATCTGATGCGGGCAGCTAAAGAAAGACTGAGAAAGGAACACAGCAATTTGTTGATGTGGGAAAACTCGAGGAGATTGAAATCAAGTCATGCAGCTGCGTTCTAGGTCAATTGCACGGGTCAGACGGCATGCAGGGGAATAACTGCCAGGAATGAGTTGCAATAGTCCTCAAGATGACAAGCGACTGAACAAGACCCTGATTGGCCTCCATGGAGAGAAATGGCCAGATCCTTTTGATGTTGTAAAGACAAAACCTGCATGACAGAGTCAGGTTAGCAATACGAAGAGAAAGGGATAGCTGGTTGTTCAGAACTACCCCAAGGTTGTGTGCTTAGTTGTGTGCAACAAGTTAAGCATGTGACACATATTTATGTGCGTCACATGCTTAAAAGATACAATGGTCAATAGACCATGGGAAATAAATGGAGAGAGAAAAAGTAATGATATTCACTATGTGGATGTATAGCTTGTAAGAGTACAAGTCTTGTGGTAAAGGACTGTGTGAACTGTATCAGACCATAAACTATACTCAACAAAATCTCACCACCACCAAAACTAATTCTAAGCTAATTAAAAGAGCAAGGGTACTGTGTACTGCGTAACCATTGAATATTTACACATTATGGCCTACTTTTCAGGTTGCTTTTTTGAGCCCTGTGATTGCTATTCTTGCACTCCCAGCCTTGGGCAATGCTCTCTCTTGCCCGCTAATCCATGAAATCAGAGCTGCTTCCGGGATGCCAGACTTGCTGGATTACAGTGGCCTCATGACCACAGGTCCGTTCCTGCTGATTACAGAGAGAGGTATGCATGGAATGGTGAGCCTGTGTTTTGACTATTTACTGACAAGAGGAAACATGAAAAGAGTGGTATGACTGTGTGTCATGCCCATCGTTATCGTTGCCTAATCGTTAAGCATTAAGCTTATTCTTATCTACCACCGTTTGATTAGAATGGACTCATGTCAAGGTGCAACAAAAACGAAACAAGGTAAATCCACTGTGTGTACTTTGTGTGTTTGTCCAACATTCAGTCTTGGAGAGGCAAACTTACTGATACTTGCGTTTTCATTTTCCTAACTTCTAATTCAGCTTTTGAATGCATTTGTAATTAGCTGAGGAGTTGAATCTGCTCTGTTTAGTGAGGTACAGTGCTAAACTTTGCAGTGCCATGGCCTTGAGTACTGAAGTCTGTACTTACATTCCTGGCTTAGATAACCATCTTGACCATTTTGTACTGAAATGAAGCAGGGTATATAGTGGACACATGCTACACTGACAGTGACTTCTATGTTAGGAATAGAAAACTTTTACTGGTTTGACTGGATGGAAATTTGGCATCATTACTGTGATTTAATGTTATGCCAGCAAACCAATGAAATATCATTTCATCTATCTGGCGACACCTTGTGGCATAAATATAGCACATCTGGACATTCAACAGGGTGCAAATGTAATTTTTTTGTGATGCATCTGAAGAAAAGAAAAGCTGTGTATTCTTCCAACTGAATTTGTAATAAATATTTCACACAAGGTTTAAGGAAAAACAAACTGGTCCATTAACAAACAGATAGTAGAAGACTTGTCACTGGTGAGTTCGCACAACATATTCACAAAGTAGGCAGACTATGGCATGAAGATCATACAAAGAAACAGAATATTCAAAATGGCACTTCAGAGTCCTATTTGAAATTAGAAAATACTAATGTTCTGAGTAGAATGTATAATCGAAAGCACACTACTAGCTGGAGTCATAGTTAGTGAAGCAGAAGTGTTCAAGTCAGTGCAGTAAAACATCTCTACTCCATGTGAACAGTCCTGAGGAGACAGTACTGTCATAATCAAACCAACGATCATAACAAAAACTCCAGCCATGAGAATAAGTGTTGGCATAAGGTTCTTCATTTGAAACCAGTGCCCACTGGAGAGTTTCAGGAAACAAGCAGAGGGAATGATGAAGATCAGAGGCGTGGCACTTAGAACACCCTGAAAGACACAGACACACATACACTTTAAAAAAAATAATTGTACATATGCAAAAAGAAAAACACTAGTGATTGACAAGTAAGATCACAAGCTCATTCAGTTTTTTTTTTGCAATATTTTAACGTACATGATACACTTCTCATACACCGATCAGCCATAACATTAAAACTACCTGCCTAATATTGTGTAGATCCCCTTGTGTCAGCAAAACAGCTCTGACCCGTCAAGGCATGCTGAGGTGTTCTCGAGACTTCAACACGACACCATAGACCGTGGTTATGCAATCGTCTTCAAGGAAATTAAGGACATTCTTGCGAGGTGGGGCCTCCATGGATCGGACTTGATTGTCCAGCACGTTCCACAGATGCTCGATTGGATTGAGATCTGGGGAATTTGGAGGCCACTCCAAAACACTTTGTCATGTTCCTCAAACCATTCTTGAACAATTTTTGCAGTATGGCAGGGTGCATTATTCTGCTCAAAGAGGTCACTGCCATTAGGGAATACCGTTGCAATTGAGTGTACTTGGTCTGCAGCAATGTTTAGGTAGGTGGTATGTGTCAAACTAACATCGACGTGAATGCCAGGACCCAAGGTTTCTCAGCAGAACGTTGCCCGGAGCATCACCCTGCCTCCCCTGGCTTGCCTTCTTCCCATAGTGCATCTGGTACCATCTTTTCCCCAGGTAAGCAATGCAAACTCACGTGCCCATTGTAGGCACTTTTGGTGGTCAACAGGGGTCAGCATGGGCACTCAGACCAGTCTGTGGCTACGCAGCCCCAGAGTCACTCAGACACTTATGCTTGCCCATTTTTCCTGCTTTGAGAACTGACTGTTCACTTGCTGCCTATTATATTCAACCCCTTGACTGGTGCCATTGTAATGAGATAACCAATGTTATTCACTTTACCTATTAGTAGTGTTAATGTTATGGCTGATTGGTGTATTCATCAATCATGTTTTCTGTAAATCATGTAATTGTAAAATGTCAACACTAACATTCAACTCCAGCACAACACCAAGACAGTCGTATGAGAGGGATATTGCTGTAACCAATAATATTATCACCAAGGTAACCACGATGTGAGCTGTGCTGCTAAGTAGTCCATTAAAAAAGACATTTGACACCACCTGAAGAACAGAAAATGGGAGAGACTCCATAAATGAGCAACCATATCAGTGTGCTCTTAGGCAGCTAAAGCATGCACTCTAAAATAATGGTATCACATTGCACACAGAGCAACAGCATGCCTGAAGCAACAATTTTAGACAAATATTATGGATAAATGTAGATTAATGGAAAAGATAAGATAAGATCTGGATATTTTAGATCAGATTAGAAACGCGGTAGTACTATGTAACACAGAAATTGACAAGGCATGTTTCACTCCATATAAAAAAAAAAAAAGGCTTGCACATGTTACGTTAGGTCTCTTTAGAACTTTATGGAAGTAATAAATGCTTTATAGTGCTTTATAGCATTTATTACTTCCATAAAGTTCTAAAGAGACCTAACGTAACATGTACATATTCACCAGTTGTACTAGCCAGACACCTCAGTATTTATAAAAAACATATAGTCAATATACAGTATAAACCTAATAGTAAATAATGCAGAGTTTTTACTAAATAACGTTACATAAAAACATCAAAATAGTGTACCTCTCTTGTCACAAACGTGAGGTTTCCCTTCCACCACTGATATGACTCCGGTATCGTCTTAGCTGGTTTACACCGGTTTAATAGTATAAACGAGTAGTTCTCAAAAAAATCACCTAGAATGGGAGAATAAGAAACAATCATGTACAATTTCTTCTTAAGGTTATACAGATCATTTGCATATGAAAACAGTGGTGTATGTATATACATATTGCTGTTTTACTTTCTCTGTGCATAAGCGGCTTTACCTTGTGTGTACCCGGTGAAAGTAGCATAGCCAGTAGCTGCAAACACCGCACTGACTAGAGCAGCTGAGCCCACAGACACATGTGTGATCCAGGACCAATTACTTAGAGTGGGCTCCTTGAGCGACCCATAGATCATGAAGGTGTTGTGGTGACAGATAAAGGCTGCAAAACAAAGAAAAATTTCAAATGTGATTTACTAGTACAATGAAAAATTAGTGTACAACAAAAAGCTTACATTAAATAAGATACACAGTAAAGGAGTATGTAAACTCTTTTTTGACAATATATACGTTCAGAGCTACCTCACCAAAAGACATGACGCCAACTGCTTGAACTGCACTCCATTGTGCGAACACCCATGCATCCTCAGAGGGGGGGCTATTTACAAAAATTGAACATTAAAATCATCCATGCAGAATTCTTTAATTTATGCTATTTATGTTTTGAAGCAGACAGTCAAGACAACAGTATTTTAAAACTCCCAATTATAAGCCCAGACTTATGTTCATGACATGTACAGTTTCACTATAGTTACTGAAAGAAATCCTAGTATTTATTACTTTAAGAGGTTGAGAAAAGTTGAAGAGCATGTGTAACACTAGCACGTTATATGATGCAGTGCCGTGGTTAGCATAGTACATTTGTGGTCCCAGTGTTACCGCCCTCACAGCTACTATCACAATGATGGCCAGAGTTAACACCATGGACACTAATGAGACCTGAAAGAGAGGGTCATTGTAATTTTTCATTCCACACTAACATAAATATCCTTATTTATATTGTGACGATAAAGAAACTATTGAATCAGAGTACTGAATCTCAAATTACTGAAATCATTGTTTGTAATTAATAGTTATAATCTGCGTGTTATCTACCTTCCCCAGTTTAGCCATATCTCTGTACAGTGAGAGAGGAATTGTGAAGAGGATGGTAGAAGCCAAAATGACAAACTGCCTCTCTGCCAGAATATGATCAGGACCAACTGCAAGAAACATCAGAGGCAGTAGTATGTAGCAAAACTCACGAATACAAGTGATTATAGACATATCATTGAGCCACTACTACTATATACATTAGCATACCTCCTGGTATTCTCTGAAACACTTTGGTCATAGTATCTCCAGTGATGATGTTATAACTTATCATTGCTGGATGAAATGAGGAAAAGAACATTACATTTAATTTCACATTCCCCATGTGTGTGTGCTGGCCATTTTATCAGGTAACAGTGATGAAGAGCCCTCTATCCTGTGATGGAGAGCCCTCTATTCTGTCCTTCAGTTAAAAGGGACCACCACAGGAACACCATTAATCCGGTATATCTTGAGACCACCTGGTAAGAGACTGTACAGAGACCACTTGACCTTATCCGGTATTTAGTTTTTATGGGTCGGTTGTCGTAGGGTGTGGTAACTGACCACTATACATGGGCTAGCGCACAAGTAACACAAACTATCCAGGAAAAAAAGGGGCAAAGCACAGCAAACTGTGCACAGCAACAAAAGTGTGCCTGCATACAAATGCCTGATAAAACAGCCAAAAAACATATATACAAAATACAAGATAAATGTATATGGTCCTTCATCAATAACATTAACTGTACAACACGTAAAATAGATTTTGTCTAGTATTTTCCGATCATTAATGGCTACTTACCTATCTCCTTGACGTCGACTGACAAAATTAGATATCCAACAAAGCCGAAAGTGCTGCGTACAAGAGTCTGGTAACTGTGTGTCCCTGACCAGTTTCCCGCTTTTATTAACAAGATGATTGAGTAGTCTGCAGAGGAAAGACAGACAGTATCACAGTATACAGTACCAAATAGTATTACATCTCTGACAATGTCAGTATTATTATTTTTTCCATTTTTAAAAATCATAATTATAAAATATAGCCAATATATTACACTTGAAATCAAGATATGAACCATTAAAAAGATTACTTAAGAAGGACACAGTATGTTAGATTTTGCATATTAGCTAGTGTTGGAATAAGACAGTTAAAGATTTGGCACCTGTAATGACCGCAACCAGAAAAAGCAGCAGCAGTCCCAGAGGTAGGCCGGCCTGAGACATTGAGAATGGCAGGCCTAATCAAAGAGAACACTTTTAATTCATCTTACATTTTGAATGCATTTTGAAATAGTTTTTTTTATATATATATATTGAAATCCGCAGAATTTGAATTTGAGTCTCATCCAGGGTTCGTGCCTGGGATAGTCCCCGGGTCCACTGTGACACTCACCGGGAGAAAGAGGTTACTCAAGATGAATGAACAAATGGTGAATGATTTTCAGCTGACTCAGCTTTTCAGTTGTTCAGTCTTGTGAGAGTTTTTTGCAATGTTTCATTAATTCTAAGAACAGATTTAGAGTAAAGGACAAGTTAAGGTCAAAGATTTCACAACCTGCCCTTGGATAAAGTGGAACATTGTTCATTGTTCATTGTGATTATTTTTGTTATTGAGCCAATTATAAAATGTGATCAAGTTTATCACACCTACAAACACGCAATACATTCATGCATGCATAGTTATGCAGTTACAATAACTTTTTGCGATCATAAGTAGGAATTCACGTTTTCTCTTGTTAGAAATAGTGAGCTAACAGACCCTCGTGCTGAGTCATATGATCCTGCACCAGGGGGCACAGTGAGACTGTCAGTTTTTCTGTTGCCCAGAAAAAAAACCCTACAAATGGGAGCTTGTCTTAAAAATCATATAAAAATCTAATTTAAAAAATCAGTAGAAATATGCATCAACCCTTGTGACATTATATTGTGACATTATATATGTAAATGCATTTAATAGAAGATTACCACAATTAAATATTTTATTGTGGAATAATTAAAACATACCTCCAAATATAATATAAGCAGCATTTGACTATATAATATATAATATTGATCTGAATAAAGGCCATTTCTCTTTAGAGTGTGATCAAACTACATAGCTCACAGTTAATCTCAGATGTGGATTTAGACTGATCTTAACATTCAGCTCAAATCTCAATATACAATACGGGACATACAGTAGATATTGATTGATGACTGTGCCTACCAATAAGTCCAGATCCAATGATGGAGTTAATGAAATTGAACGAGGCAGATGTCTTGGAGCTTGTGCCACCCTCAGCATGCTCCATATGCGGTGAAAGTAACATCCTCTCCTCATCCTGCTAAAAAAAAAGTTCACAAATATTAGTCTTCAGCACACATTTTGCTATGATAAACTTATTTTCTCTTGATTCACGCGGCATGGAACACTTACTCAGGTGAGGACAGTAAGCCAAAGAAGAGGTAAAGTTGTGCACTTTTCCAAAGGGGCGCATCAGCAGACAGGGGGCGCTGTGCCGCACCTGCCTCGAACCGCGAGTAATGACGGAGATGACGATTGTGATGATGCTTCGATCATGACGATGACGATTTCCCATGATGCTTCGGCTGCGTCATCTTTCCGCACGTGCTTTCTGTCGTTTGTTTAGTGTGTAAACATTAGTTTATTAGTCACTAGTTTAGCGTGTGAACATTAGTTTATTAGTCACTAATTTATTAGTCACTAGTTTAGTGTGTGAAGAATAGTTTATTGCTCATTAGTTTATTAGTCACTAGTTTATTAGTCACTAGTTTAGTGTGTGAACATTAGTTTATTAGTCACTAGTTTATTAGTCACTAGTTTATTAGTCACTAGTTTAGTGTGTGAACATTAGTTTATTAGTCATTAGTTTATTAGTCACTAGCTTAGTGTGTAAATGTGAATTTATTGGTCATTAGTTTATTAGTCACTAGGTTATTGTGTGAACATTAGTTTATTGCTCACTAGTTTATTAGTCATTAGTTTATTAGTCACTAGTTTAGTGTGTGAACATTAGTTTATTGGTCATTAGTTTACCTTCCAAACCCATGCTAGCAGGTACTCTAAATTTAAATGTTGTACATGCGTTCTTAAATGATTTTTTTTAATTTATTTTAAAAAGAGAATTGACTTAGTTAAATGATCAGATTTGGTATTAGTGAAGAGGAGTGTAGGGACATATTTTTGATAAGCAATATAATTATCATAGCAAAGTATTTCATTCATAAATGTAGAATATTAAAAACTCATCCACTGTTTTTTTTTTTTTTTAAGTAATTGTTTGTCCCATTTTTAATGTTAATTTATATATTCATCTCCAATAACCTCCAGCGCCTAATCCTGATCAAGGTTGTGTTGGATCCAGAGCCTATCCCAGGGTTCAAGACTTCAAGAGAATTCACCTCGGATGGGACGCCAGTCCATCACAGGGCACCATATGCACACACATTCACACACTTATCCACACTTATGGGCAATTAAGCATACCCAAATTGCCTATTTGCATGTTTTATTTTTTGGGACAGTGGGAGGAAACCGGAGAACCCCAAAGGAAACCTATGTGAAAACAGGGAGAAGATGTGAAACTCCACTCAGACACACAGTAACCCAAAAGGATCGAAACAGGGACCCGGGATCTGTGAAGTGACAAAGCTGAACCCAGTGGTGCTGCCATCTAAATTGTTAATGAAAAGTAAAAATAGCTGTAAGCTTCTTTTGGCAGTTAGAAAAATATGACTTACTGTAATGTAGGTATTACTATGACAACCCTTTTCTTTCTTTCTATACATAAAATATTTAAGCCTTCCTTTATTATATTGTGGAATCAGTGTCCTTAGTTATATTTTGCTATCCTGCTGTAGTGACTGTGTATTTCTTCTGCCTTCTTCTATCCTTTTAACAGTGGGTCTATTAAATGTGCTTCATTATTTGGCTTAATGAGAAATAAAATAAGAAAATGTAGAATGACATGCTTACTTAATACTGATTTGAGATCAATATGTGTATAATAGTGTATAATAATGTCCATTTTCTCCCACTCAGAGTAAGCAACTACAAAGACCATTTCAGACAATACANCATGTGATCATGTAACAAGTGACAATAAGTGATCATGTACAAGTGACATGTCCTGAAATTGCACATGCACATTCATGTAAACACATGAATAATTAAACGTGGAAAATAAGAAAGCTCATACATGTCACATATACATTACAGTACACTGAAATTCTTCTCTTCAGATATTCCAAATGAAAAGTCAGGGCTGAAAGATGTATGAAATGTAGCCTATTAAAAAAGGTGTAACATTCTTGTGCAATTTATGTGATGNTCTATCTATCTATCTATCTATCTATCTATCTATCTATCTATCTATCTATCTATCTATCTATCTATCTTTGTAATTTACCATTTCTTATTCTCATACTCTTCTAATATTAGCAATTGTCTATCAGCATTAGCCTTTTATATAATCATCTATTTTTAATTAAGGAAAAGCTTTCCAAAACCCTATAGAGCAGGGTAGACAGAAAGAGCAAAGCTGGTCCATCCTCTGTTCTTTTCTCTTTGCACTCTCCTCTTGAGTGTTGTATCTTTAAGCTTTGACTCCTATCTGCTGCTGCTAAGCAACTGCCATGTGACATCTGGCTGATCTGTCAGAAGTTTCCTTGGAGATTTGCAGGTTCCATCACAGTGATTGGCAAGACTCACACATCTTCAGGATGCACATAAAAAAACAATGTTAAAACCTAGCAATAGGGACATAAAACACTGTTAAACTGACAAAAATAAATGGTTTGAAAGCTAGACTTTGACATCTAATTGTAATTAAATTACACAAATTTATCTAATAATCTGCAGACCAGAGTACATGTACAGTGTGCAGAAAAAAATGTGAATGTCTGTGAACCTTTTTTGCAATAATCTCTATTTGTGAATGTTTATTTTATGATCATGACTTGATCACATTTTAGGAAGCATTCAAAAGTTGCAGCAATCCAGATCATTCCAGAGGTTCAACAACGTGCAATTCTACTTCTACATATGGTACTAAACTGTTATTATAATACTATAAAGATGTGTAAAAGTTGCAGAATCATCTGGATTTCTGCATGAATCCTTCTTAAAATTTAGCAGAGTAAACATGTGCCATAATCTGCATTGCTGAAAGTGTGTGAACATTAGTTTATTACTCACTAGTTTAGTAGCCACTACTTTACTGTGTGAACATTAGTTTATTAGTAAAGTGTATGAACATTACCTTATTACTAATTAGCTTATTAATCACTAGTATAGTGTGTAAACATTATTGCTCATTAGTTTATTAGTCACTAGTTTAGTGTGTGAACATTAGTTTATTGCTCATTAGTTTATTAGTCACTAGTTTAGTATGTGAACATTAGTTTATTGCTCATTAGTTTATTAGTCACTAGTTTATTAGTTACTAGTTTAGTGTGTGAATAATAATTTATTGCTCATTAATTTTTTTTTGTAATTATTATTATTTTTTTTGATAAAGACAATGTATTTTAACATTTTATCCCCGTTTCTGTCCTCAGCTCGGGTTACTGTGCGGACTTCCTCGAAGTTCTCTGGTTTCCTCCCACCTTCCAAACCCATGCCAGCAGGTACTCGAAACTGCTCCTAGGTGTGAATGAGTGTGTGCATCATGCCATGTGAATGAATACATGTACAGTAATTAATTAATTAATGTATTAATGAATCAACCAGTCAACCAGATAATATTTGCTTTCATCACTGAGTTTGATTAAACCATTCAATAATTTAAGATGGTGGATGGAAGCTTATTTTGTGTATGTCTATTTGTCCTATTTTTATTTATGTATTTATTTATTTATTACATTTTTTTAAGGCAAATCTTCACAATCTTCACCAACTTTGCCACTGGAGTACGGTGGCTCTGTTCGGCCACAAGATGTCGCTGTAACACTTCACACATAATGAGGACTGCGTTTACTATAATGAGATAAGAGTTCAGTGTTTGGAGACTGATGAAGCCAAGAATGTTTTTAAGAACTGTGAATACTGTGAATACTGTACCCTGCTCGCCATATACACACATACACACACATACACACTCAACATTTCAAGCGTTAACCCACAGAGCCGACTTAATTCAACAGCTAGTTCACAAAGTCCAAGAAATGCGTCAAACTTCAGTCTCACATCGCGCTCAGCCTATCAGTGGAGACACAACTACATCCTTACTGTACTGTATGTACTGCAGCATGCTAAAACAGCACAGAGGTTAACCAGCGGCTACCACAGGTGGTGTGTGACATTTCCCCAGCTCTCAGTGTGCGGTTTCTGGACGTGGCCGGTAGACAGTGGCGTCAGCGCTGAGTCTGCCTCTAATGAACAACCGGAAGTGCTGCTCGCTCTGCTCTCACGCGCGTCTTAATGTACTTATCAATTCATCTCGCTGGGGTCAACTGTGATTCCTCTGTTGTGCTGGAAAACACATGGATTTAACTTTTTTTTTTTTTTTTTTTAAACATAGTGCGAGTTCTGTGGTTTATGTATATATATGTATATTTTGTATTTCTCGTTTTTGTCCTGCTGCATTGATTTGCCTTGGATTTTGACTGTAAAATACGACTTTTAAGGCGTTTTCCGTCCGAGCCTGTTTCTCCACAGACTTACTGAGTGATGATGGTGAGTGTCAAGAGTGTGGATGGGTGGGACCGAGGATGAAATAGTAAACATAATTTTATACAGTTACACTACAGTGATAGTACACTAACCTATACTTTTAAAGCTAGAGCACTTTGCTGATTTGTTGCCGAAGATGCTGCAGAAGATGCAGAAGTAACATGTAAGATGTAAGATGTAAGATGCTCCACATGGAATATGACTCAAGCATCTAACAGCTGGCTTGGCAGAGTTAAAACAAAATCTCTCATTTTTTTTTTGAAATTTTGTTTTCTTTATTTATTAGCTGTCTCTTTATGCGAAGTGAAGTTGAAGAATCGGAGCAGATCCTGTTGCATATCTATCTTACATGCAATGCAATTAAAACATTTCATTTTAGATTTGTAAAACCTAATTTAAAAATATTATATCTGATGTTAGAGTAAATTGTGATAATTGGGTCAATACAGATAAATAGACTAGAGACAGATTATACTGTTTATTTAGTTGGTCTTATATGTCTGCATTTATATAAATTAAATAAATAAATAGTATGTACATATGCGTGTATATACATACACACACAGAAATAATCTAATATATTCTAAATCTAATCTAATCTAAATATATTTATGGATAATAATTCAGACACGGTCCAAAAGCCCTACAGGTTATACACTTCTCCAATTATTGATTATTTTATTCTCTATGAAGAGAATTTAAAAAGAATGTAATGTAAATGTAAAAAGAGCCAGAGAAAGCCTACAGTAGACAGTAGAGCTGGTCTGGGTTGCCAGATTAGACCGACTGACTAAAGCCCGCCTAATTCTCCATAATACAGCCCAAATGAAATTATATCTACCGAATTATAAATTATATCTGTCAACAAAATTATAGCTAAACTAGATTCTGTCTATCACCCGAAGGACAATTTCCCATCCCAATGGGATTAAAAATAGATCAATTAGATGGTAGATGATCAATCTGGTAACAAAACGAAATCAGGTGCTGAACAGGGTGGGCTTGGCGTGTTCCATACTCGCAAGCATTTGAGCATAGATGTTGTTTTTGACATGGGTGTAACATGTTATGCGTGTATAGTTTAATGGCAAACCCCCTGGATGTTCAGAGACAAGAAATCAGTGTTATGAATGTTTAAGGGTCGGGCGTGTTTGATGTTCATAGCTTTGTGTGAAATTGGGATTGGAAAAAATGATATTTTAAAGTGAACAGCAGGATCAGGAGTAATCTGCACTTTAGCTAATATAGACGCAGTGACCTGGCTGACCCGATGTTAACACTTATAGCACTGACATTGCTTTTGCATTGTCCATTTGCATGGCCATGCAGCATCCTGGAGTGAGCTTTGAAACCAGGCTACACTTTTTTGCTCAACAAGTAAAATTACTGACATGGCAACACCTTTATATATTAAACTATGCTGTGTACAGTAATAGAGTCAAGAAACAACACATCACTTGTAGATTGACCTAAATGATGCCACGTTTGGTTGGTTTTTAAAAAAAAAAATTATACATATATGGCAATTACAGATGTCCTACATATTAAAAGCACAAAAGATAAGAGTACGACAAGGAAAAGTACAGTTTAATAGCCTTTTTTTCTGAGAGAGTCTTGTGCATGTCTATATTTATGTGCATGTCTATAAAATTTTGGTTCAGGGATTATTTCTTTGCATAGATGTACCTCTTAGTGAATAATATTTTGCGTCTTTTGTCCTATTCTGCTATTCTTTTCACCTATAAAGTAATTAATATAACTTATGTATTCTTAAGGTGCTTAAAAGTGTCTTTAATGTGTACGTAAGAGTGAGGTTTTCAGTGAATGAACAAGTGTTCATATTTAAACTGAGGTTCTGTTTACTCGTACCTCGTACTATTCTATTCTATTCTATTCTGACCACCACATCTTTAAAGACGAGTTAGCCGTTTTATGCTAGATCGCATACGAGTGTGTACGGGGTTAGACCCATTATCGAATGCAGTGAGTGTTTCGGGGATTTGCTGCCAAGTGCTCTATTAGTGGTTTTTAGTTTCACTCCAGGAAATGTCTCCACACTTACGCAAGGCGTCTTGTTTCTCGATATGTGTTTTACATTTGATTTATGCCTAGAAACCTACTGTGGTTGAGATTTCAGGACCACAGACAACATCACTCATAACCCTGAATGCACCACGTCTGTTATATTTGTTTGTTGTTTTATGTTTCTTGAAGTGCTCACCAATGATACTTTGAACTAGTAGAACAACACAATGGACACTCCTTAATAATGGACACAACAGGCTGCTTTTTAGGCTGCCTTTAGTGTACTGCTATACTTTGTGTTGTAGTTGTGGTTGTATGATGGGGTGGAAATGTGTGTGTGTGTGTGTGTGTGTGTGTGTGGGGGGGGGGGGTAATAACAAATTGAGACTGTGGTGGGTGTAGTCCTGATACTTCAGAGACTGTGACATAGAGGAGGTTGAGGAAAAACTTACTTCACAACTTCTCTCATGCACTATACCACATACTGGTGTAGTGCCGACCATTTTAAATACTCTTTTTGTCTTGACAGCCATTTACACTTGCAATGTGTGCTGTCCCTAAAATTCACCGCCTGTCTGCTATCTGTCACCAAATATTTGTTTCTCAATGCAATGTACCCCATTTTTGTTTATTTATTATATTTACAAAAGGATACTGAATTATCAATAATTACAAGTGAACGACTGCGCTTTTTTCAGTGCACACAAACACATACAAATACAATTCATTATAATTTTTATATAAATTTTTTACTTACAATATTGAAGTACAATATTCAATCATTGGCATTCAGTCATGGATAGCATTGTCACCTTACAGCTCTGGGGTCCCAGGTTTGATCCTGAGCTTGGGTTACTGTGCAGATTTTCACGTGTCCTCCCCTTGTTTGCGTGGGTTTCCTATGAGTTCTGTGATTTCTTCCCAAAGGCTAGATTGGGAAGAAGGTGTTTGTGAATGTATGTGTGCATGGTAGACATTGATAGACCAGTATCCAGTACCAGTACCAGGTCCACCACACCCCTGCTCAGGATTAAGCAGTCACTGAAGATGAATCAATGAATGAATATTCAATCATTATTTATCCTAATAAATTATGCATAGTAATCATATTTATTTGTCTACTTGTACATACCTTTATACGATGCATGTACACTGTTATCTTACTGCTTTGCTATTGAAGTTAACATGCTTTTTTAAATCAGTTTTTGGATAGATATTAAAATCAATCATTCATAATTTATCTTGATCAGGGTTCTGGTGGATCAAGAGCCTATCCTAGGGGCACTGGGCATGAGGCAGGAATACACTCTGAGTGATACGTTAGACCCTCACAGATCACTGTGCACACACACACACACACACACACACACACACACACACACACACACACACACACACACACATTCACACCCATTCACACCCAGGGGCAATTTAGCATAAGCAATCCACCCACTGGCATGTTTTTGGGATGTAGATGGAAACTTTAGAACCCTGAGAAAACCCACACAGACATGGGAAGAATATGCAAAGCTCTACACAGACAGTAACCCGAGCTGGAGCTGTGAGGTGCCAACACAACCCACTGTGCCACTGTGCCACCCATATAGAAACCAACACTAATATATATATATATATATATATATTTTACAGAATTAAAGTCAAATGTGAGCTAATATAAAAATGTACAACTACTTTACTAATATCTATTCATTATCATTATCCACAGTTTTATATGCTGTATAGCCCTCATTATTCTAGATTAGAGTCAGTGAGTCAAGCTATACTTGAGCTACATGCAAATATTCTGACAAATACCTTTTTATTTCCATATACTTTTCTGGCACATTACAATTCAGCTAACCCGTTGTTACTTGTGGACTGCTATCTGTGCAATCATGTCATGCTCTGGAAATCTGTAGGTTTGAGGGTTTTTTGTTTAATCCTTGTTAAGATTAACAAGGGTTATTTGTCTGACATGAGACCTGTTCCTTTTCCCAGTGGTGTCCCCACTACAACAACCTAATTGGGTTAAGAAGAAAATGCTGCTTTCTCTTTATTCACGTACTCCACTGGTTGGGGCATTATTTCCAGACATTGTTTTGGAAAGGTGTCTAAATGATACCCTTGACACTTTTATGATTTTCAAGTCACTGATCATGGTCCTGGGTGTCAAGGTAGCACAGGCACAGATTGTCACACAGCTCAAGGGTCCCTGGTTTGATCCTGAGCTTGGATTACTATCTGTATGGAGTTTCGCATGTTCTGCCTGTGTCCATGTGGGTTCTCCAGTTTCCTCCCACCTTCCAAAAACATACCAGTAGTTGGACTGTCATATCTAAATTTCCACTAGGTGTGAATGAGCATGTGAGTGTGTGTATGCATGGGGCCCTACAATGGGCTTTCACCCAACCCTGTCTCACGCCCAGTGTTACCAGGATAGGCTCCAGATCCACTGGGATCCAGGCCAGGATGGGGGTTACTGAAGCTAAATGATGAATTAACAAACAATGAATGTTATATTTCTATCTAAAAATGTTAAGTAGAAGAGCTACTATTACAAGTAACAGTAAATTAAAAACAAAATAACAATTCTTTGTGCACTTTATTTAGTAGAAGACAAGCCATTCTGAAGGTATTACCACTTGTGTTTCTGTCTAACATGGGCTGTTGTATTTTTATGGCTGTAGCTGCTTCTCATGTAGTGGGCTAGCAAATCAACCAAAAGGTACAGGATGCAAAGATGGCACAGATTCTTGCACCGCCGGGACCACACAGCTTCCGCCCGTTTACCCGGGAGTCGCTCAAGGCCATTGAAAAACGAATTGCAGAGGAGAAGAGTAAAAAGCCTAAAAAAGGAGCGCAAGAGGGAAATACTAATGATGAGTATCAGCCACAACCTAACAGTGATCTGGCAGCAGGGAAGAAATTGCCATTTATATATGGGGACATTCCCGAAGGAATGGTGTCCACACCGCTGGAAGATCTGGACCCATTTTATTGCAGTCAGAAAGTAAGTTTTGATTTGTTTTCACTCAGTCTGGAAATGCATTTGGGTGTGCTCTGTCTAATGGGCTTTTAGTAGAATTTGAGTGCTGATGTGGGTGGCTGGCTACTGCTGTTACATCGTTAATGTGTGAATGGTCATTCATGCAGAGACTTATAAAAGGTTTTAGTGCTGGATTATTTGCATAATGCATGTACTTTGGATGATTAACATGTTTCCTAAAGATGACAGTACAGCTGATTTTTTTTTAAAGCAAAACATTTTACTAAGCCAAGCTAGATATGAGGTTTTTGAGCTAGATCAGGTGTTCTCAAACTTTATGCAGCCAAAACCCCTTCCAGTAAAAGAAGGATCTATGGACCCATAAACAATAAACATTAATATGATGAGTATTATTGAACAATCATATTTATTTATTGGAGTCATGGGATATTATATTTTCTACCTACTGAACCTAAGCAAGTTACACAGAGTTAAAAATGTAGATTCACATATATTTTCTGTAACATATCAACAACACTTTTTTCTAGTTACTTGCAGTACCATTTAAATTGACATTAAGCTGTTCTATATTGTTGAATTAATGAGCTTTAGATTAAACCCATTCACCTTAAGTGCAAAGGCAATTAGGCTTAGAATTATAATAAATGTAACAAATTTGAACAATTGTAATGTCATGTTTTGCAAAAAATGCTTCACAGACCTCTGGGGAACTCTGAACCCTACTTAGATAACATCCATAGAGTGTTCAGTCCACAATAGTTCTGCATTAACGTTCCATTTAAATTAATTGTGTTGGTTTTGTACCAAATATGTAGCTCTAAATGTTGTCAAGAAAAGATTGTGGTACAAAAACCTTTGTTTAACTTAAATATGGATAAAACCTGATAAAGACAAAGCATAATATTAAATGAAATACTTCTTTTATTTAAATTAGTAGAACAAGAATTGGTTCTAACAGGCTTGGTAATCTGTTTTTCGGGTTTTATGTAGAGTAGGTCAGTTCTGAATGCGCAAGACGCACACCAAGCACCAGCACTGACCTACCATTCTGAATAATATGTGACTGTATAGTAGCTTTGTTCTTGTTTTTCTTTCAGACCTTTATAGTATTGAACAAAGGGAAGGCAATCTTCCGATTTAATGCCACTTCTGCCTTGTACGTGCTAAGTCCATTTAACCCACTCAGAAGAATATCAATTAAGATTTTGGTGCATTCATATCCTTTCCATATGCTGCTAAAATATTTTTAAAAATATTGAAATTAAATATTTCTTTCGTTATCGCTACCCTATAGTTGTCCTATAGTACTTATTCACTAATAACAGGTGTGACTGAAAAATAATTGTTAATCATGAGTAATATTAATAACCTGTAAACAAAGAAATTTAATTTTGAAGTTGTTATTCTGCCTTTAGGTTTTGCCAAGTCAGTTATTGTTTTTCTTGACTGCAGTTGTCACATTGTTCAACATAATAATCATGTGCACTATCCTTGCAAACTGTGTGTTTATGACCTTCACTGAACGCACGGAGCTTCGATCCTTGTTCAAGAATATAGAGTAAGTCTCTCTCACTGTTAGTACTGAATATGGAGTATGGCTTAATTCCTCAGATGACTCATAATAATTCCTACGTCTTTTTGTTGTGATTGCTATGGTGTTGTTTTTACAGGTACACGTTTACTGCAATATATACATTTGATTCGTTAATAAAGATCTTAGCCATGGGCTTCTGTATAGGGAAGTTTACCTTTCTCAGAGACCCATTCAACTGGTTGGACTTCACTGTGATTGTGATGGCGTAAGTACAGGACAGTTCACGCATGTCTAACTTATACAATATGACTTGATACAGCGCCTTACCTGCAGTCCTTTTATGCAGTATTGGTAAGGAGTTAGTCACAAACAGTAGTTACAGTAACAGTAACTACTAGCTTAACTACATATTTTAGTAGTATGGCAGTAGCTGAGTTGTTTTCCAAATAATATAGATTTTCCAGTAACTTTTTCACCAATGGTTTGTAGCCTTCACTGTGGCGTTTGCACTGTGGTATAGCCATGATACACGTAAAGTTTCTTGGTCTCACGCTCAGACGCTGAAGTGTATATACGGTGTAGCTGCAACTAAGCCACACTAAGTGGACACACAGTTTTGTGTAAACTTAAGAAATACAATGTTATATAAGGGAATGACTGTCTAGCAGATGTTCCACAACATTAACTATTAATGATAAGCCAGTAAAATGTGTGACATGTCATTCATTAATAAATTAAACATTGTAATTGTTTGCAGATTGCTGTGGAATAAGCAGAATAACACACTCCAGACTGTGTGGTTATAGAAAATAATCCACTTCAGGGTGATAACTCCACTTCATGTTCACACCAGCCTGGCTTCATATAACCGCATGGTCTGTTGTGTGTTATTCCTTACACACACACACACACACACACACACACACACACACACACACACACACACACACACACACATATATATTTAAAGATAGTTAGCTATTTTAAAATAAGAGGTAACTTGTAGCTTGTTGCAAGTGTTGCAAAGTAGCTTTGCCAACATTGCTTATATGCAATCTCAGAATAATGAGCCATATATCACTTCCTTCTCAGTGTTTGCTTTGGACAAGCATTAGAGTGATATTTGAGAAGTCAATCTCATCGATTTTAAATAATCCCCTTTCTGCAGTCAACAGCTTTGAGCCAGTCTATAAAAGCATGCTTGATTTGATGGATGTGTTTTAATTACCTTAAAGCTGTGCCAGACATGATCTTATTGATTAATCCTATCATTAAGTAGACACTTATCTGCCCAGAGTGGATCCAATATTTTTTTTACTACCAAGCTATAGACAGTCTTCAAAATCTGTACATTCATATACAAGATTCATCCAGCGTAACTGTGCATTTGTTCTATCTGTAACAGTGCTAACATGGTGTATGTTCTCTTCTGTATGTTTAGCTACTAAGATCTTGGAAAACCTTTGTTGTAACCCTATATAAGTAGTGAAATCATCTCTAACCCACTGACCTCTTACTGCCTTATATCAGGTATGTGACAGAGTTTGGCAGCGGTTTGGGTAATGTCTCTGCTTTGAGATCTTTCAGAGTTGTTCGGGCCCTGAAAACAATATCAGTTATCCCAGGTAAGAGCATGCTTCTAATTGACTGCAGTTTGTTTTTATGTAGCAAGTTTTACATTAATGAACATCGTTTTGTGCATACCTTCATTTATTGTGTAATGCAACCGATTTATTTTATTCCACATCTTTAATAATTCCCTTTAATAATGGAGTTGATTAGTGATAATGAACCTTATTTCACATTTTGCAATTTTTTTTTTTTTAAAAAAAGGGAAATGCTTGTATTTTTATGAATTCTTATATGCTTCACAAGTCTTGAATATTTCCTGTGTAAATATAAGAATACTTTCCCTGAGATATATAAATATATATATATATTGTGCTGTCTGTTGCTCTTAGGCCTGAAGACCATTGTAGGAGCTCTGTTCCAGTCAGTAAAGAAACTTTCAGATGTGATGATTCTGACTGTCTTTTGTTTGAGCGTATTTGCACTGATTGGCCTGCAGCTTTTTATGGGCAACCTGAGGAATAAATGCATAAAGATACCAATCGACGGCAGTATCGATGAGGAGGGACAGCTGGTTTTTCCTGGAAACTTCACTGAGTTCAACCGCACACAATTCTATAATGATAAGAGTGAGTGGTGTTGTTGTGGTGGAAAATAAATTATTAGAACAGATCAAATCAGCAGTACAGTAAATAAACCCCAACAGTATTCTTAATTAATCCATCTCCAAACATGGTGGGTTACAATCCATTACAGTCAGTACAGTCTTGGACATAACAGAATCTGCCTATTCGGGATTTTGTACTTTGTTTTTCCCTGAGCTCATCTAATTGCTGAGTTAGAGCAGGGAAAACACAATAAACGCACAGCAGGACTATTTCCCAGGACTGCATCAGGAGCTTGGGTGTTTTTCCTGCTTAAAATGTACCCACTGTGCTGAAACCAGCAGCGAGATTTTCTTTCAGTATCCACTTGTTGCCCTCACCACCCCTTAGCCATTAGCATGCATTAGCAGGCTTAGTCCTCAGATCCCTTGAGGCATAGATTAGATTCAGAAGGTGAGAGTTCATGGCTGCATAGGAGCTAACAATGACTGACAGAAGTGGCACAGGGGAGTGTGTAACTGTTTGTGCAATGGAAGATCTAACATAGTGGTTAATGACAATATAGTTGGTGAGGGGATTCTGTCAACTTTCAGATGTAGGAGAAAGTGTTAGTGTGGAAGAAATGAGAAAGAATAAGAGAAAGGAAGACAATAATGGTTACTTAAGGGAAGGAAATGTGATTGCCATTCTAAAGTACTCTATCACAGTACACAGCAAATGTCTCATGGCAGACTGATGCTAATACTAAGACATGGTTTGACTGGGCCTGATACCACAGCCAAGATGCCACTGACTGTACTCTTCTGTAGAAGTTCACATAGATAAGTTAATAAAATATTCATAATATACAAATGTTCCATGTTGTTCCATGCCAGAGGGGACTGAATGCTATCTTTCTCTTTTTCCTGTAGATAATTACTATAAAATTGAAGGGAAGAAAGATCCACTGCTCTGTGGAAATAACAGTGATGCAGGGTAAGTAATTAATAATAATAATAATAATAACAATAATAATTATTATTATTATTATTAGAAATATATCAATATCGATACTGGTATCAGGTATGTGCCCATGTACAATGCTCATGTACTCATACTCATCAAAGTTTCCCGATACCAACAATCGATACCAGATGATACTATGTGGCATAAGGCTAGTGAATGTTATCATGCTAGTGAACAAACAGCACAAAATGACAGCAATCTGGATGTATTTTACGCTTAATGATGGCAAAGCAAAGCAGACTGCATACTGTGCTCTGTGAAAATATCAAGCGGAGGAACTACAGCATCATCCTACAATACAGGAAACCTAATTAAACATCTTAAACATACAACTCAGCATGAGGAGTTCAAGTGTACTAGTGGCAAATGAGGCTGGCTAGCAAAGAAAAAATATCTACAGAAACCGCAGTCTATTGTTCTTGATGATGTCACTATTAAATCTGACACAAAGCTGTACAGAAGTGCTTTTTCGAAGTGAAAATCTCCATTGCAAGCCTACTCAATCCAAGCGAACTCATGTAACTAGCTAACGCACTTCGTTTAAAATCAACTAGCTAACATTATAAAGAATAAGCCTAGAAATATATGTGCATGAGCATGCATGTATGTGATTCTGTTTAATCCAGGATCTGACATAGTGGTAATGAGAGTGGTTCAGATTCAGATCTAAATAAAATGTTGACATCCCTGACACACCACATGTCACAATTCCATTTCGTTTATTTAGTATTTTTAACTTTCGCTGCTGAGAAGTGTTTGGTATCAGTATCTCTGATACCACAAAACATGTACTCGTACTAGGTATGAAAATAATTTATAACTGCACTAATAATAATAATAATAATAATAATAATAATTCTTTAAACCTTCTATAAAATAACACGGTTGGGTTGAGAAAGGCCTTTAGGCCCTTAACTCTCTGCAACAGGAGAGCTGGATCATGGCTGACCCTGTACTCTGACCCCATTCCTAATAAGTTAGGATATGTGAAAAAATAATTTCACTGCTATACTTGTGTATGTGACAATAAAGTCTATTTCTTCTTTTTAAGTGAAATATTCAACATTCATTAATGAAATAACTGTAAATCTGTAGATAAGCTACAAATTGTGAAAGTATAATAACATTGTAACAGTTGGTTAGAGGCAGGACACAAGTGTATAAAATTACTGAAGCATATGTTGGACAATCCATGAAACTTAACTGCAGTCAACAGCAGGGGTCAAAACCCAGGCAGCTGGTTAACACAGGATAATCCCTTGTCATTAACCATGGCTCAGAATTAAAAGCATAAATGCAAAGTTGTGAAGACTTTAGACAGAAACACAGCGGGTATAAGAAACACAGTGTAATCAAGGAGAACAACGAACAGGTGAACACAATCAGTAAACAAATAAATGACTAGAAAATAAATAAATAACAGTATGAAAACAGAAACCAAGAGAAAAAAAACAAGCACAGAAATATATATATATATTTCCTTTCCTAACCTTAGGTATAGATTTTAAACTTTAATTGAAATTATATATCTGGATTTCTGTCATTTGTGGTAATGTCCATTGTTAAAAGTGCTATATAAATAAAATTGAATTGAATTGAATTTCAGCTTAGTATTATAAAAAATGGTAGTGGCACATTTTCTCATGTGTTTATTTTTGGAAAAAAAGACAGTTTCTTGACAAAGGTATTACATTATTATATTAAAAATATAAAATGAGTAAATACTTTTTATTAACTGTGCTGCAGGCAATGCCCAGATGGTTATTTCTGTCACAAAGCAGGTGCCAATCCGAATTATGGCTTCACCAGCTTTGACAGTTTTGGTTGGGCTTTCCTCTCTCTCTTCAGACTGATGACTCAAGACTGCTGGGAAAATCTCTACCAACAGGTATGCATATGTACAGTATGTGTTCCTCCCCCACTCATCTGATCCTTTAAACCCAGTGTAGTTTAAATCCAGCTTGAAATCTATCATTGTTAGTCATCAATGGCTGTATGCTTATGTGTTTGTGTTGTGTTGGGAGACCTGTGTGTGGGTTATTATAAGAGGTTTATTAGGATTCCTTTCATGGAGGTCCTCTGCACCTGTTTCTGTTTTTGTTCACCTGAAATAATATTTGACCTTAAACAGCCGTGCTTTTTACTGGCATGTGAGCTGTACATACATCAGTTTAAAAGCACAGATATTAAGGTGTGAAGTTTAAAATAAAGTTAAATAAGTTGGGTATGGAACAGGTGCTTCATAGCATTTACACATTGCATTGTTACTATGATTTAATTAACCTGGATGAGAATTAAAGTCATAGCAGATTAATGTTTTAACTGTCAAACAAAACTGCAGTAAGCCAAAATGGAAAAATTTTAAAGTGGTTGGCATATGTGTAGTGAAGATATGGAGACTATTGTTTTGGTTATATATTCAAATATTGAAAAACGAGGTGGTATTCAAATCAATGAAACATCTATTACTCTTCCTTTTTAAATTAAACCATATGCAGAATCTACATTTTCTGATGCCAATTCTTTTGATTGGTGAGACAGTTTCTAAAAATTCCAAACAGGGACCCAAGAGCACCTTGAGATTACCCACTAGTTTGATAATGGCTAACAGTGAGCTGCATTTTCAGACTCTTCGAGCTTCAGGGAAGATCTATATGATCTTCTTTGTGCTGGTGATATTCCTGGGATCGTTCTACCTGGTGAATCTGATCCTGGCTGTGGTGGCCATGGCTTATGATGAACAGAACCAGGCCACCTTGGAGGAGGCTCTGCAAAAAGAGGAGAAGTTCCAGGCTATGATGGAGCAGCTCAGGAGGCAACAAGCAGAGGCCCAGGTATTGCACGGCATGAAATGTAAATATATCAGACATACAGTATAGGGAGTAGAAAAGTATTACCTTTAAAATGCCTACAGCATGTATACTATTATTGGTATGAGCTCCACTCCATGTTTCAGATGGTTTGTGGTTTAGATTGTAATGCATGACAGGATGTTGGTTTTGTTCAAACAACTTCTTCCAGCCAGTGCTAAAACTTGAATCAGGATTTAAAAAAAACCCTAACAAAATGTGCATTCATTTATTTCTTTAATATCTTTCTAGACCAAGGTGAAAAATATTGTGATACAAAGGTTATATAAACCAAAAAGCAGACCATTGTTGTTTGCCTAAGTATTCACCCTCCTTGGTGGAACCACCTTTGGCTGCGGTTACAGCTGCAAAGTCTTCTGGGATATGTCTCTATCAGCTTTGCACATCGGGATCCTGATATTTCTCTCCATTCTTTTGGAAAAAATGCTCAAACTGTGTCGGATTGGATGAAGACCATTGGTAATCACCAAATTTCAAGCCTTGCCACAGATTCTCACTCAGATTGAGGTCTGTGCTTTGACATGGCCATTCAAACACAATCAGGTTCCTGGTTCTGAACCACTCCAGTGTAGATTTGACACTATGCTTAGGGTAATTGTCCTGTTGGAATGTGAATCTCTGCCCCCATCTCAAGACTGGAAGAGTTTTTCTTCTAGGATTGCCCTGTATTTGGCACCATCAATCTTGCAGCCCAACTCTGACCAGTTCCCAATCCAAGATGAAAAATATCTGTACAGCACAATGCTCCCACCACCATGCTTTACTGCTTATATTGTGTTATCGGGGTGCTGAGCAGAGTTGGGTTTCTGTCAAATGTAGCTTTATGCCAAAGCCAAAATGTTTGACTTTCATCTCATCAGCTTCCTTCTCACCACTTCCAAAAAGCCCGGGCTATGGTTGTCTTGTGAACAGCATCTCCAGCTTCTGAGTTATGGATCTCTCCAGCTTCTTCAGATTTACCTTTGGCTTCTTGGTTGCTTATCTGACTAATGCCCTACATACCTGGTCACTGAGTCACAGCTGTGCCATATTCTATCCCTTTTTAATAATCCCTGTTTAGACTGTGATGAAAGATATCTAAAGCACATAATTATCAAAACAAGTAGGACTCAAATTTCCTAGAATCATCAATTAATATATTTTAAAACTTATGACATCCTTATGAAACTTATATTTCTGTACAAGATAGTAAAATATATTTTATCTATATTTGTATATACAGTACATAGTTATATTATTTGACATAACTGAATAACAAAAGTTATATTTTTTAAGCTACCCATTAAAATCCAATTAAGCACCCACAAAAGTCAAAACTGAAAACCTTATACCAAAATAAGACCATGTTCCAAAGAAAAGCGCACAAAAATCAGATGGTGCAATACCTACTATGAAGTCCCAAGTTGATTTTCCTGGTATTCCAACTGAATACCCAATGTAAATTTTCATCATAATAATGTGAACATTTCAAATGGAAATCCCGTGGGAATTTTTCATAAGGGCTATTTTGTACATTTCTACTAGGCGGCAGTTGCGGTATTTGAGAGTGGCAAACTTAGTGGAGACAGTTCCTCTGAGGCCTCCAAACTCAGTTCAAAAAGTGCCAAAGAACGATGCAACCGGAGAAAGAAGAGGAAGCAGAAAGAGGAGGAGGGGGTGAAAGGGGACAACGAAAAGGTCCACAATTCTGACCCAGAGAACAACATTAGGAGGACCAGCTTCCGATATTCTTTGGATGGAAACATAATGTCATATGATAGGACATATCAATCCCCTCATCAGGTCAGGAATGATTCTCCGATACTGTAGTGCTGATCCTTTTGCATGCTCTGGTGATGCATTGCAAGCATTTATCTGATCCTAATCAGAGTATTATATTATTTCGTACTGGAGATTTATTACTGTTTTATGAGATTACAAATACTAATTTCATTGTCATGATCATGTCTTTAAGCTTCATGTCACTTTTAAAAGAAAGATCAGTGATCTTTCTGCCATAATTAGTCATTAAAGATTGGCAGTCCCATTCTACATACGTCCTCCATTCAGCTTCATTTTGGTTCTCCATGCATTATCTTTACTTTCCTTCTTGCCATCTTTTTGATTTTCCCATGGCTATTTTCAGTACTTTTTGGTCAATGCCATCAATATAGTTATCCACCAAAATCTTTGCAGCTTCAGTTTTGCTTTTATTTCTGTTATTTGTTCGGACTTTATTATCATCATCCTCATCATCTTCATCATCATCCTCATCGTTTGCCATATTTTAAGTTCAGCATGTCCATTTTATGTGCCGCATGACCATCTTAACTGTCAATTCATGGCCACCTTGTGTGATGTTTACATATGTAGTGAGCCTCAGGCCTGTTTTTTTCTGCAGTCACTTGTGAGTATTCAGGGCTCAGTCTTCTCTCCACGCCGCAACAGTAGGACTAGCATCTTTACCTTTCGTGGCCACCTGGGATCAGACAATGGTTTTGCAGATGATGAGCACAGTGCGTTTGAGGACACAGGCAGCCGCCGTGGGTCATTGTTTCTGCCACACTGCTCTGAGCGTCTTTACAGTACTGGCAGCAGGAACAGCTTGACCCCACGTGTTTTCCTGTCACCAAATGGAAAAGTGCGCAGCTCTGTGGATTGCAATGGCACAGTGTCATACATGACTGGGAACTCGCTGCCCAGCTCTCCAGATGTTCTGCAGTTGCCTGAGGTGACCATAGATAAAGCCACTACAGATGACAATGTAAGGAAAATTGCATGTCTTGTGACACTTCAACTATGCACTCCGTTGAAGCAACATGCACAATAGTAAACATCTCCTAGGCTTAAATGCCAACTACAAAAGGATTTTTTTTTTTATCAAACCTTGTAGCATATTTTCTACACCTCATGTATGGTGTCCTATAGTTATTATACTACATCATAGTTCAAATTGTCTAATGACACTTTGTAACACCTTCATTATGGCTTCTTCCTCAGAGGAAAAAAGAGGAGTACAGGAGGCGATATGATGCCGAACAGCTCTCACCAGGGTTTTTGAATGACCAGACAGCCAGACAGAGGGCTATGAGTGTAGCAAGTATTATCACCAACACAATGGAAGGTAAGTACACTCCAGGTTGAACCATCTTGATAATTTTTTTTTTTATTTAAATGGGAATTTCAAAATTTTATAATGTTGATGACTAAAAACAAATAATTCAGAATGTTTTGGGAAAAACCAGACTACCCAACAGAAACATACATACTAATAAAGTACTGTTCCATGTGCCAAGCCCTGATGGGCTTTTTCATTGTTACTATAGCAATTAGTCCACTTACTGTGAAAAAAGGCAGAGTATAAGGGTAACAATTATTTCCAAAATGTACCAGATTGAACCAGGAAAAGCAGAAATTGCATCAGATTGAGAGCTGTAGGGCTATGACTTCACTAAAAGAGTAAAGAAAAGCATAACTCTTCAGATTATATCTCACACATGTAAAAGCCCACAACTTCATTCAATTCAGCTTCATTTATTCCATAAGGCAGCTGTGGCAGCATTTTGGACATCTTAGAAATAATCATTGTCCTTATACTCTGCCTTTTTTCACAGTAAGTGAACACTTGGTGAGTAAGGCACTCATTACATTTCAATCGATCATTTTCCATGGGTCAGAGACTCAAATTTTTGGGAGAATTTTTTTCATTCATTTCAACTGATGAATATCAGTAGATTAAATTTACATACTAATTTGTTGAGACAATACAAAGAGTATCTGCCTATTGTAGCAGGGAGAAGTATTTAAAGGGCAAGAAAAAGAACAGAGTACTCAAAACAAATAGATTTATTACTAAATTAAAAAAAAAACTTACAGGATACTTGTAGTTCCTTTGATGGTTTGGATAACAAACACAATTTCTATCATAGCGTTATAGAACCTGGTCTCAACAATAAACATTGGAAAAGAAAAAGAAATCCAAATTAGGACATTTCTCCAGAATGGACCATGTTCTTCAAAGCAGTCCACATATCTTTGTTTAAATTTCAGCAAGACAGTTATGCTAATATTATTTTAAAAAAGCTTTGGAATTTAATTTAACTCGATCACCACCTGTGCTGTGGATAAATAAGAAATTTACGTGTTAGCTTCATAATATTATCATAAATCTTCTGTTTTTGATTTACCCCAATAGCGTAATATGTCATAAATATTATTCATATAATATAATCTTTTTTAATATTGCAGAGCTGGAGGATTCGAGGCGGAAGTGCCATCCATGTTGGTATAAGTTTACAAAAGCATTTCTAATCTGGGATTGCTTTCCAGCATGGGTGAAAATAAAGAGATTAGTTCACTTGTTTGTTATGGACCCATTTGTGGATCTGTTCATCACCATCTGCATTGTAATCAATACAATATTCATGGCTATGGAGCACCACAACAAGGCTGACTTGTTTGTGAAAGTCCTTACAGTGGGCAACTACGTAAGAACAATTTTTTAAAATTTTAAGTCACTTTTTACATTGTAATGTACAATCTTAGCCATGCTGTGCCGATATTTAGTATAACTGCGTTTGCTCGTGTAGTATTGCTTAAATCTAGAACCTTTACAGGTTCATTGGTTCTACCTCTGAAGGAATTATTAAAGCTTCTACGTAGAATCTTACAACAGACTGATTCGCTATCAGAATGGCTTCCAAACTAGAACCCTTTTAAGAAGCTAAGGACCTGTAACTACATAATGAGTTAGTCAATGCAGATATACTAAATATTGGCACAGCTGTGCTTCAGCCATAGGGATGAGCCCAGAGGGTCAATGCCATAACTACAGTCATGGGAAAAAGAAAGTATACCCTCCTTCAATTCTGTCTTTTTATTTAACAGAGTCTAAATAAGAACTGTGTGGTGCTCACCAACTTCTATAAACAAACAAATAACCTCAGGTGATGACAAAAAAAAAACAAAACAGATTTCAATATGTAGTCATTTCTCCTCAAAAAGTAAACCAACATTCAGAAGCCGGGTGGGAAAAAAATAAGTACACCCTTCCAACTTTTACAATTATTAAGAGAGTAATTAGCAGTAAAGGTATTAATCATCAAGAAATGTGACTACCTCTATAAAAACAAAACGTTTGACAGTGTTCTGGAGTGCTCAGGAGTCTGTCTACATCATGCCAAAAGAAAGGACATCAGCATTAACCTCTGAGAAGCAAATGTTGCTGCTCAACAATCTGGGAATGGTTATAAGGCCATCTCCAAACAATTTGAAATTCACCATTCTACAGTGAGGTTTAAATATGAGGTTATTTGTTTGTTTATAGAAGTTGGTGAGGACCACACAGTTGTTTTTAGGGTCTAATGAATAAAAACACAGAATTGAAAAAGGGTGTACTTTCTTTTTACCATGATTGTGTCAGTGCTGATATTCAGTATGACGGCACAATTGTGATTGCGATATTGTTTCTATACATCAGTTATATAAAAAAGAGATTAATATTGAGTAAGATTTCATTTCTGAGCCAATATGGCCAAATGTTCTGATTATTTTTGCTCGGTTCCCGAAGAACCAGACTCACTTCATAGCACATCAGATAGCTGGCTAGCTAGCTCAAATTGATTTATACATTCCTGTTAAAGGTACTGCTGGCAAAATTGACATCCCTTTTTCCTTTTCATCTTCATCTGACAAGCTTTGATATTTCAAGTCAAAAGTTATATTCCTGGTTTGCCATGTCCGCTGATGATGTCACTAGCACTATGACAGTGACTGTTTCGAACTAGGAATCGGAATTTTATTTGATGAACACAGATGAGTGGAGTGATACACACAGTGAAACATCCCGGTGCGGTTATGCTAAATATAAGCACTCTTGGAACTCTGCTTGACTAAGCAAATTGGTGGACCGGAATTAACTGTTGTATAGTTTATCTTTATATCTAAGAGTATAGAGACTTTCCACTGCAGTATATTGATTGTATACCTTTATGTCCAGGTTTTCACAGGGATCTTTACAGCTGAGATGATCTTCAAGATTATAGCCTTGGATCCTTATAAATACTTCCAAGAAAGCTGGAATATATTTGATAGTGTCATTGTAACCCTCAGTATTATAGAGCTTGGGCTGGAAAATGTACCTGGAATGTCTGTTCTTAGGTCATTTCGTTTGGTAAGAAAAGCTAGAAACATTCACTGAACTCATTATCATTTTTACTTGAAATGATTGTTGAAAAGTTTGTAACCTGTTTTTTTTTTTTATTATCCTAGCTTAGAGTCTTCAAGCTGGCTAAGTCTTGGCCCACTTTAAATATGCTGATCAAAATAATTCACAACTCGGTGGGTGCCCTTGGCAACCTGACGCTCGTCCTGGCCATCATTGTCTTCATCTTTGCCGTAGTAGGCATGCAGTTGTTCGGGAAGAGTTACACAAGCCATAAGTGTAATATTTCATCAGATTGCAGTCTCCCTCGCTGGCACATGAGCGATTTCTTCCACTCCTTTCTAATAGTGTTCCGTGTGCTGTGTGGCGAGTGGATCGAAACTATGTGGGACTGCATGATGGTGGCTGAACAGGCCATGTGCCTAACTGTCTTCCTCATGGTCATGGTGATTGGAAACCTTGTGGTAGGCATATGTTTGCTTACTGTTTTATAGCTTATATATCTTAATTTTCCTGAATTTATGTTAATATTTTATTTCCAGCTAATTTTATATGTCTGTGAGCAAAAGGCATTGTCTATAAAACAGCAATATTAATAGTTTATTTACTAGTACACCTTACAAAATGATACCTAGTAGACTCAGTATCAGTATCTCTGTATTACATACATGTAGTGACATCTTATCTTAACTCTTTTAGGTTTTGAACCTCTTCCTGGCCTTGCTGCTTAGCTCTTTTAGTGCAGATAACCTGGCAGCTACAAACGATGACTGTGAAATGAACAACTTGCAGATTGCTATGGGTCGCATCCGCAAGGGTGTTGCGTTCATTAAAGCCCGTCTGCACAGCTTCTTTCATAGCAACTGCCTTAGAAGGAAAGAGAATAAGGTAAAAGAGGAAGATGGCCAGAAAGGTGCCAGTATGCTGGCTGATATGTCTACTCATACCACAGTGGAGCTGATTAAAGACCCAGGGTGTGAGAAAGAGGCATCAGGTGCAGACACGGGCTCTGAGAACTTCATCTTCGATCCCACCTTGTCTGTCTCTGTTCCAATAGCCACTGCAGACTCTGACCCTGAGTGCCACAACATGGACGATTTAAGCAGTTTTTCTTCTGACATGGAGGAAGATAAAGAGGTAAGGTGGCTGACCTTATTAGTTACAAATAGATGTTTCCTACAGTAAATCTATTATATACAATATGTTAAGGTGATTCAGATGTGCATATGAAAATTCAGACACATAATTGGTTGAAAAACAAAAATGCAAATAATGTGCACAATGATCACACAGTGATCATCAGATTTTATGTCATTGTGTAGACTGAAGAGATCCATAGAGTCCATACAGTTTGGTTTTGTATAAAGTTGTATATTCTAATACACATATGGTTACACTGTCTTACACTGAGAAGAAGGCTATAGCAGTTTGACATTTTAGGAGCAGGAAATCTGTGTCCAGATTACATTATTTTCCATTTAAGGGTGAGTGCATGCAAGCTTGATGGGCTCCTCTTGAAAAACATACTTATTTTCTTTGTGCTGTAGTGGAAAAGAGATTGGCGGTTGGTGGTTTTCTGCAAACCTTTATAAAGTATAACATTTTCTCCCGTGTGGAAGTTTATAGTGTCTGTGCTTTAAGATGCGTTTTAGTTCGTATTGTAAAATTTCAAACTATTTTACCGGTTATTCAATTACAAGAAACCATATACAAATAACCACTGGAAAACCCATTAGATATTGCTGAGGACGTATTCTGGAAAACAGATAAAAAGAGGGAAAATTGAATTTTTAACCTAAAATAGGGTTTTTCTGCCTATAATATACTTTTTCACTGGAAATTTAAGAAACCAGAAAACTATGTCAGAGCGATGTGGAAATTTTTATTTACTTTTTAATTTTGTCTTGGCTGTCTTCCTGAAAAGATCATATTGGGTAAGGAGCCAGTTAACAAAATGCAGTGGTTAAAAAAAAAGTATGCCTACTTGAAGATTTAAAAAAAAAAAAAAAAGCTAAGTGTGATGTCCTCATACAGTGCATGTCAGGCTTTGATCGAGTTGTAGGAAAGCTGTGTGTCATAGCAAAATGGACATAATCCTAATAATTTTGTGTTCATTATGCTCATGTATGGAATCTTTAAATATATCAAACCCCCATTGGTCTTAAATTTTACGATCCTAAAAAGAATACCAACTGTATGTCATGTACGTTTTCACTTTACACATAGGTCAGGTCAGGAACGCCTGTAGTTTACAAAACTATAAATAGCAGAAAATGTCAAAATTGTACCATGTTAAGGGATTTCATGAGTCGCCACATATGAAATACTAAATAAGCTTTCTTCCTGCAGGCCCAGAAGAGAATGCTGATATTTTTTTCTCATGCTTACTCCTCTTAACCTGGTTTGTTATTACAGCTCTTTCAGAGATGCTCTCAAGATTTCAGACAGGAGACTTGTAAGACTCATTTACTGAACATACCACACCTACCATATAGATTGCATTTACCACTCATGAGAAGGGATACATAGTCCTATGTAGTTGTTGTGACTGAACTCAGATTTATTTGTGTTCCTTTTCAGTCCTCTCATATTTCCTGATATATGCAGGAAGAATATGTTATCTCCATTATTCATTCTTTTTTGTTTTAGTTGTATGTGTGTTTCTGCGGGACTATCACATCTTGAATGAGCAGCATTGCTTATTTCATTGATGGATGTCTGTTCGACTGGTTTGACTTTTCCCGTTGTTCACTCAAATGTCACAGAATGCCCTTCCTGATTACATCAATCTGAAGGAATGCCTTTTGCTTCATAATGTCAAAATTCATCAGTTAAATCATTAAATTAATGTCAAAACATGTTTGATGACATTCCACATTCTCCTTATTGGAATGATGAAAGCAGAATCTGGCAGTACTGTGAACAGGTAAAGGATGGAGCCAGTACTTAAGCTTTCTTTCTACTTTATTTAATAGGCCGACACTAAAGTGGCTTGCATAGGTATTCACTCTCCTTGAATGTTTCCACATTTTGTAATGGGGTCGAAAAATCTAAATAGTTTAGAAAATTATTTACAAACAAAAAAATGTAAAATGCGATTGCGTAAGTATTCACTATTGTTGCCGTGAAACTCCTAAATTAGTTGTGCTGCAAACACTTGCTATCAGCAGTCACTTAATTCGTTAAATGGAGTTCATCTGTGTACATTTAAAGTATCATGTGATCTCAGTATAAATAAACCTATTCCTGGAAGGCATCAGAATTTGCTACCTAAACAAAGAACATAATGAACACCTCTGCCTAGAGGAAGCCATACACAAAAAGTCAGTGGTGAGGTAATGAGGGCATTAATCAGAGAAACAACAAAAAGGCCAAGGGTAATGGTCAACATGATGCTACCACCACCATGCTTCACTGGATGGTGGTCATAGATTTTGGTCTTGGGGCATTGGGGCTTTCCAGGAATCGGTGTATTTATACTGAGATCATGTGTCACTTTACAGGTGGACATCAATCAACTAATAACTTCTGATGGCAACTGATTCCACCAGAACTTAATTAGGGGTTTTAAAGGAACATGAGTTAACAACGTTTTTTTTTATTTATTTGTAAATAAATATGTAAACTTTATTACTCTCTTATGGAATATTTTGTGTAGATTCATGACATATAATCCCAATTAAGTGCAGTTATAGGTTGTCAGTTTTATGCTGTAACACTACAAAATGTGGAACAGTTCAAGGGGGATGAATACTTGTGCAAGGCACTGTATATATTTGTAGTTTCTTATTTTCTGGAAGTGGATTTTGAGAATGGATTTGAGGATTTGATGGTGGCTTGCTTACATCATTCCCAGGAGAACCTCATTAACTGGCTTTGGTAAAAGCAAACAGCTGCTGGCTGATACATGTTTTCCGAGAGGCACTGATGGGTGGCCTTTTGCTCACCCCAAGAACCGTATGTGCTTAAAANAAAGGTAGCTGAATTCTCACATTTCTGTCCCCAAAAATAACTGGTAACAATAATATAGCTTTTTCAGTATTAGCATGATGAAAATCTCTCACTTTATAGAAGGGTAAAAAAAAAAGTGACATGTTTTTACAAGGGTGTATATAAATGAAATTTTACAGACATTAAATTTGTAGTCCCATGTCTCTCTGAAGAGGTGCAGAGTGCCTAATGGCATCTTTTAGAGAGGCCTAAAATTATGTGTATATTAGATGTGAAAAAGGAAAACATGTAATTGTTGAGTCAGTTTATTTGTTCATGTGGAAACTGTCCTAAATGTACTGAAGCATTCATATTACTCGTGGATATCAAAGGTTTACATGAACCATGTTCTTAATGCATGCTTTTCAAATGAAGTGTTATCAAGTTTACCTACAGAATGTTCCTTATCACAACCAAGCTCTTACCTATCTCTCACAGCTTAGAAGGCACTCTAAGCTGCATTTGCATATTTAAACAGTCTGTGGGTACATTTGATTGCCTTTGCATGCACTTTGGAATGTGTAAAAACAGTCATGGGCTGAGCTTGACCTCATAATGGTTACTAGCTGATGACTTGCCTCAAATCGTGGACTTCTGAGGCACTGTGTGTCATCTCCTCAGTAACGCCTCAACGATTGGCTCCATCTGAGATGTTGTCATGGAGATATGCTGTGTGTGTGCGTTGCTCTTGCAGAGGATGTCAGAAGGTATGAGCTCTTCAGAGGGCAGCACAGTGGACCTCCGACCCCTGAAGGAGAGAAGAGAATCACTTGACTTTGAGCTTGAATTACCTGTGGATGATCCAGAGGCCTGTTTTACACAAGGTGAGAGAATCACTACTGCCTGTTTGACACCTTATTATGGGTTTCAATGATGTGAGTGACAGGTAAAATAATACTTGTGGACATGTGGTCGTGTATCATGCAATTATCCAATCAGCCAAAAATGTGCCAGCAGTGCACTGCATAAAATCATTCAGATACAGGTTAATAGCTTCACTATGTTCAAAGAGGAATCTGAGGCTATAGTGGGCATAGGCCTATTTTATTAACAGGAGTGGAACATGATTTTGTCTTCTACTGTGGTAGCTCATCCGAAGCTGATGTGTGTTCTGAGATGCTTTTCTTTTCGCCGTGGTTGTAAAGAGTGGTTATTTGAGTTACCATAACCTTCCTGTCAGCTCAAACCAGTCAGACCATTGTCCTCTGACCTCTCTCATAAACAAGGTGTTTCCACCAGCAGAACTTCTGCTCACTGGAAGGTTTTTTTGTTTTTGTTTTTCCAGATCATTCTGTGTAAGCTCTAGAGACTGTTGTATGCAAAAAATGCCAGGAGATCAGCTATTTCTGAAATAGTCAAACCAGCCTGTTTGGCACCAACAACCATGCCACAGTCAAAGTCAATGAGATCACGTTAACCATGTTCTGATGTTTGATGTGAACATTGACTGAAACTCTTGACCTGTATCTGCATGATTTTATGTATTGCACTGCTGCCACATGATTGGCTGACTGGATACTTGCATGAATTTGCAGATGTATAAAATAAATACATGAGACATATTTATTAAAAAAAAAAAAGACTTTAGTACAGTACTGTACTTGCCAGTTTATTAGGTATACCTATCTTGTAGCTACACTACCCTTTTAGACCATTTTATAGTTGTACTTTATAGCTTTATAATTATTGACTAGTCCATCTGTTGCTATTCTCAGTTTATAAACCTCTTTCTACCCCATTCATCAATTGACAAAGGACTACAGCAGAACTCCTGAGCAGATATTGTTTGGGCAGTGGAACATTCTCAGCACAGTATTGACACTGAAGTAGTGGTACACCTAAATCAAGCACAGCAGTGTCACCAACCAAATATATTCAGCCAACAGCAGTCCTGTGGCCAGCAACTGACACACAAGTGCTAGAGGACAATAAGTAAGAGCATTAAAAAGCTTTTCCAAAACCAGGACAACTTTAGTAAAATTAGTAGTGTGTGCCAGCTAAGCTGCTAACTAGCTATCTCAAATTCACTGAGGAAGGTAGATATCTAGACATAAAAAAAGATGAATGCAAATAACAAACAAAACTTTATGCTTTCAATTTATTTACAATATTTACCAATTACAATGATAAAATAATAGCTAGACTAGTTGTCTCAGGGGTTTCAAATGGGATTTTCATGCAAGTTCCGGTGTCTTCTGAAAACAGTTTGCATTAAATGAATGAACAGCATATACGATAATTTGATTTGCTAAAATATTGAATTACACCAAGAGTGGTGAATAATATAGACACATTTCTGTATTTAATATAGAAACATTGCACTGCCACATGAAAGTTAAGGGAAGCTGGACTTCCATGTAGTCTTAAAGAAATCGCTGGTGATATTTTCACAGCGCGCAGTTTGCAGTCAGCTTTGATGGCCATCATTAATTGTGAAATATGTCCAGATTGTTGTCATTGCATGTTGTCTCTTTATTACTGCAACAGCATACATTAGGCTTTTGTCCAGTAGTATCACATGGTATCGGATGTTGGTATAGGAGCACTTTTTACACGTAAATGAGCATAGTTTCAGACAGCATGGTACCTGTTACCAGTATCAGCAGTAGCTCTATGGTGGTCCCTTTCCAATTATGTATGGCATACAGGGAGAGTGACAAAATAACAGCAAATTGTAGTCTATAATTTTGTATACATGCAAAATGGACTGTATACACATATACAGTTAGGTCCAGATGTATTTGGACAATGACAGAGTTTTTGTGATTTTGCCTTTATACATCACCGCAATGGATGTGATTGAAGTGAAGACTTTCAGCTTTATTTTAAGAGGTTCCACAAAAATATGGCATTTACCATTTAGGAATTACAGCCATTT
>CM074949.1:16650095-16662865 GCA_037577455.1 Pangasius macronema
GATTTTGGAATCTTGGGAAGATGGATCTTGGGAAGATTGGCAACTGTCTTGAAAGCTTTCCATTTGTAAAAATCCTTCTCACTGTAGAATGGTGAATTTCAAATTGTTTGGAGATGGCCTTATAACCATTCACAGATTGGTGAGCAGCAACATTTGCTTCTCTGATGTCAACGCTGATGTCCTTGCTTTTGGCATGATGTAGACACACTCCTGAGTGCTCCAGAACACTGTCAAAAGTTCTGCTTTTATAGAGGTAGTCACACTTCTTGATGATTAACTAATCTTTTGAATGTCTTTAGTAATACCTTTACTGCTAATTACTCTCTTAATCATTGTAAAAGTTGGAAGGGTGTACTTATGTTTTTCCCATGACTGTAAATAGCTAAGCAACTTCTTACATATTATATCTATTAATTGTTAGATGTTATGCTATATCTCCTTTAACATCAAAGTGTAATTATATATAGAACTGTGCTTGTATAAAAGAGTTTGTATAAAAGAGTTTAGTAGGTTTTGTGCATGAATTAGATATATTATTGCACTGAATATTTGTGTAGTTGTTTGCATTAAGTTTGCTAATACAAGGGCCAGAGTAACATGAAAAGCACTCCGATTTTTCAGTATAAGTTGGAAATGTAACTTTGCTCTGCCCAATTACTTTGGAGGTCAGGACATCTTTATGACAGAGGAGCAGAAGAAATATTACAACGCTATGAAGAAACTTGGTTCGAAGAAGCCACAAAAACCAATTCCCCGGCCATCAGTAAGGCATTCCACTGATATATACTACCAGTCAATAGTTTGGACAAACCAGCTCATAGTAAAAATTACTTAATTGAATTACATTTTGACTCAGAATTAAATATAAACATGGGCATAAATGTCACTATTTATATTTGTCTTGCAACCACCTTAGGTTTTTGTTTTTGCTTTGTTTTTAGAACAAGCTCCAGGCTTTTCTTTTTGACATTGTAACAAATCAAGCTTTCGACATCTTCATTATGGTGCTTATATGCCTTAATATGATCACTATGATGGTGGAAACAGAAGATCAGTCCCAAGACATACGTAGTCATCTGAAGAAGATCAACATGGTGTTTGTAGTATTCTTCACAATGGAATGTGTACTAAAGATGATTGCACTTCGACAATACTTCTTCACTGTTGGCTGGAACATCTTTGACTTTGTAGTGGTCATTCTCTCAATAGTTGGTAAGATCTAGTGATTTGTACATGATCAGAAATTGTATTATATATTTAGGGAGATATCATACAATGTACTTGTAATGTCCCTCCTCTGTTTGACAGGCACATTTGTCTCTGAAGTCATTAAGTACCTGTTTTCTCCAACCTTGATTCGTGTTGTTCGACTTGCTCGGATTGGCCGAATTCTGCGGCTCATCAAAAGTGCCAAGGGAATACGCACCCTTTTGTTTGCCTTAATGATGTCTCTGCCAGCCCTATTCAACATCGGTCTTCTTCTCTTCCTAGTCATGTTTATCTACGCAATTGTTGCCATGTCACAATTTGCCTATGTCAAGAAGGAGGCTGGAATTGATGACATGTTTAACTTTGAGACTTTTGGGAACAGCATGTTATGTTTGTTTCAGATCACTACCTCTGCAGGGTGGGATGGACTCCTGTCACCCATTCTTAACAGGCCTCCGGATTGTGACCCACAGAAGGATCACCCTGGCAGCCAAGGTAAAGGTGACTGTGGCAACCCAGCTATTGGTATCATCTTCTTTGTGAGCTACATTATAATATGCTTCTTGATCGTGGTGAACATGTACATAGCTGTGATCCTTGAGAACTTCAGTGTGGCCACAGAGGAGAGTGCAGAGCCACTAAGTGAGGATGACTTTGAAATGTTCTATGAGGTGTGGGAAAAATTTGATCCTGACGCTACACAGTTCATAGAATGCAAACAGTTGTCTGATTTTGCTGATGCCCTCGACCCACCTCTGCGTATACCTAAGCCCAATAAGATCCAGCTGATTTATATGGACCTACCAATAGTAAGTGGGGAGCGAATCCACTGCCTGGACATCTTGTTTGCATTTACAAAGCGTGTCCTGGGAGAAAGTGGTGAAATGGATGTCCTTCGTGGGCAGATGGAGGACCGTTTCATGGCCTCTAACCCTTCCAAGGAATCTTATGAGCCCATCACTACAACTCTGCGCCACAAGCATGAGGACATGTCAGCTGTCGTCATTCAGCGGGCCTACCGGATGCATGTACGGAGACACACTGTAAAAATAGGCTCCAACACATATAAAGAAGCTGTACAGGAGAATGGAATGATTTCAAACAAAGTCCCAGTGGTGACAGACAGGTGTAATAACCACTCTGCTTCAGGCAAATCTGACACATCATCCTCTACCATTGTCCCACCATCATATGCCAGTGTAACACAATCTGGTAAGAACAAATATGAGAAAGACAAGAGGGAAAAGGAAATAAAAGGAAAAGATAACAAGGAGCGGTAAAGGTAAAGTGATTTAAAAAAAAACACTCTTTAGAAATACCGAGTTTTACAATATGATTATGTTTATATTATAATTATGTATATGGATTAGCTATACTCTTTTCCAAAGTGTGGTTATATATGCCATAGTGGCAAAACTTGCATTTTGCTATTGAACTTATTACGTTATTTAAAAATGTCTTTAATGATGTTGTTTTGAAGAAACATCTTGTCTTTCTGTCTTACTTTAGTGTTGTCCCTTTTTCACTGAAAGAAAGCCATTAAATGTGCTCTAGGATCTTCTCATGCATTCTGGGACCATCCATATTTTTTTTCTGACATGCTTCCTGTTCTCAGTGATGTTTTTGTTATGTATTACTGTTGAATCTCAAAAGTTGTTGAATTGATTTCCATGCCTTTCTGAGGTCATTTGCTTTTATCAACTGCACTTCCTCCCAAATATGTTTGCAGACATTATTGTCATTGTTCGATTAAGCCATGTACTTTGTGTAATGTTTCTGCATGCTTCCAAGCTATGCTTTCCCCTCGTGCAGAGATTTTGAAACAGGGATGTCACTAGAACTCATGAATCTGTTTGACCTCCAGTGAATCACTTTGTTTACAATGGACAATTCAGGGAATTTTATCTTTTGAAGAAGTTGATGACACCTTTTTCATGCTTGCTTATGAGCAGAGACATTGAGCCACCTTACCTTGGACTCTATTGTGAGATGGGATTGAAACAAAGCCTCTCAAATGCTGCATGAAACAGAGCAGCCAGTTTTTTCATGAAATCCTTGGGGAATTGGTGGTACTTATGCAGGAATTATCCTCCAACATCAACCAAAGAGGGATCTATGTGCTGCAGCAAATGAGACAATGTATGTAAATGTGCCTATGAACGTATTCAAAAATCAATTGTGTATGAGGGAGCATATCATACACAACACAAACTGGCAGAATCAGCCATAACCAGCTGTAACTACACTGTTGAATTTAGCATGTATATAAATCTTGTCCTATTTGATTTTATCAGGGTAGATCATGCATTTGGACACAGTCTGTTTGAATTTATTTGCTATGCATCCTGAGCGTTTGTGTTCTTTTCAGGCAGTTCCACAGATTTGATCCTGCAAGGAAATTGGTCATACTAGTTTGCAGTGATTGATTTTATTATATTCACGGAACACATATTTGTATCATTATAATGCTAAACATATCCAGCTGAAGAATTTTGGTGGAATACTGCTTTAAAAACAAGAAAATAGGACACATGGACATCTATATGAAAGAAAGTGTTGTATCACATCCAGTATTTCAGGATGGCTCTATGCCTCACAGGTGCCTCTTAACCACATTAGAAAACCATTAGTATATGTGCCTATTTGCATCACGAGCATACAGTACAAAATAAAAAAATAAAAAAATAAACAAATTACTCTTAGGTCTTATCTTAAAAAAATCTATTGCACATTAAAGCTATTCAAAAAATTCAGAAGCAGTAACTTCCACTTTATTGTGCAAGTTCCCTAAACATTTTTTCTTGTAGTCTTGATTAACACACTGACCAACACTCCATCCATCAAGCATACTAGCAGGTATATTGTATAAATATGAATTGTGTAGCATATTTTCAATAAGGCATAGATTATGCTTGAAAAGTGGAAGACACAAAAAAAAACTAGTCAGAGTCTGGTACTAAAATATGTTCAGTTTCTAGTCAGCAGGAGGTTGTGAAGAAACAATGTGTTGAATTTAATTTATTTCCTCAATATGCCTATATTGCATTACTGAAATATACTGTATATTGCTTGGCTTTTATACAGTGTGTGTGTGTGTGTGCCTGTACGTCTGTGTGTTATTTGCAAAGAGATTTGAGATAAGATACACACCATGCACACTTTGGTTGCACTTTTTTTATTTAATGACTTCCTTCCAAAGACTACTCTAAATTTCTGTACTGTGTATTTGAATCTCATTTATACTTTGAAGAGGTGTCTTTGCATGTGCATTGACTAATATTATCTACGACTGAAATAGAGAATATCTTTGGTTGGTTATATCTGTGCCTGGAATAGTGTGACCTACCTTCAACAAATCCTTGCATTTGTTTACATTATTTTTATGAAATTTTATCAAGTACGTTTCTATTTTGTTTTGAATCAACTGATATCCTTAAAGACCTATTATATATGTCTCACATAAGCATTGCTATGATCCTGTTCTGTGAGTGTGTTATACATGTACTAACAACATTTTGTTGCCAGTGAAATATACATTTATATGAAATGAATGTTTTGATTACATAAGCACAGGTAATAGATGACATATTTTATATATACATTAGGCTTGTAATCTATTATTATACTGCATGCAAGATACTGCCATGAGTCAACTGATTAACGAAGCCAAAAGAATAAAGATGTCATGTAACTTGGGAATTCGTGTCCTATTCCATTTTTTTAAAAAATTAACTTCATTTTTTCATCACTTCATCAGTTAATGCATCATTTAATGTTGTAAAAATGCTGTTATATTATTGTAATTGTAATTTTAGAACAAATAAGACAATAATGAATATCCAGTAACATAATGGCCAAAAAAGAAAGATTACACTGTTATGTGAAACTACATCATAAAAATTATGCGCTACTGTGTCCTTCTTTTAGTTTAATTCCTCTTAAAATGTGTTTAAATCCACACCAAATTTTTGACATGAGATTTAAATGTTAATCTTTTGGGCTATGCAGATTAAAGTCCAAATGTAAATTGCAGAATTTTTAATCATTTTTCATTTGTTTTATCAAACGTCTATCATGACTATTCAGTTATATGTCATTCTGCAGACCCAGCCAGTAAAATTTTTCAATACTATTGCAAATGAAGCATGAGTTTAAAAAGACTTTCTGGTCCACATGCACACATAATAAGAGGCCTATGAGCAACATGGCCTGTTTGAGCAAGAGAAATTGTTTTATGGCCATAAGCTTCTGTCTCAAGTGACTAACCACACCTAATTAGGAAAGCATTAGAGCCCCATGCTCTTCCAATCACCCTTTTTATGACTTTCAGCATGCTCATTTCAACTCAACCACAATCAGCATTAGGCCTTCTACATTGCCGGAAAAGACCAGTTTTTTAGAGTGTCCATTTCTTCTATTGCAGCTAATGAGCACTTAAATGTTTTATCTCCTCATCCTTACATGGTGAAATGAGGGAGTGTGTGAGTGTGTGTGGCTGTGTGTGCATAAAGCAAACATATAGCAAACACTTTGATTTATAGTCAACAAAATACTTTTATCTGTTAGAATGACCTGTTTGTGTATTTAAGGAGCTGACCATTAAGTTTCCTTGATTGTGTAGCACTTCATTTAGCTGTCCTGGACTAGAATTTATTTAAGTCTAAGAAACTATTTAAGTCACCAAGAACAGGACATCCCTCCAAAATTTGTAAAAGGACACGACAAAAAGTTACCAAGGTGGCTGCCAAGAGACCAATGGCAGCATTAAAGGAGTTGCAGGAATATCTGTCAAGCACAGATTACTTTCTGCATGTGACAACAATCTCTCATTTTCCGTTTGGGCTATGGGGTATTGGGCTATGGCTCGACAGAAACCTTTTCTCACAAAATACATCCAAGCCCAACTAAATCACCAAAACCATGTGTCAAAATGTGTTCTGGTCTGATGACCCAATTCCAAAAGGTATAATAATTCCATGATTTCAGAAGGTATGTTTGGTACAAAAAAAAAAAATAATAATGCACATCACCAAACGAATACAATACCCATGGTGAAGCATGGTGGTGGCAGCATAATACTTTAGGGCTGCTTTCCTTCAACCAGAACAGAGGGTTTTATCAAGGTGGAGGGAATCATGAATAGCTACAAATACCAGTGTTTCAGCATGACAATGACCCAAAGCATACATCTAAATCAGCAAAGGAATGGCTTAACCAAAAGAAGACTGATGTTTTTGACTGACCTTGCCAGAGCACAGACCTGAATCCAACTAAAAATCTGTGGGGTGAAATGAAAGCGGGCTGTACACAGGAGATGCCCTCACAATTTGATGGATCTAGAATATTTTTTGCAAGAAAGAGTGGGAAAATTTGGCAAAAAATGTGGCAAAAGTCAAGATGTGCCACACTGAGAAACTCTTATCCCAAAAGACTGAGCGGTGTAATATAATCAAAAGGTGTGCACACTTAGGCAACCAGGTTATTCTAAAGTTTTTCCTATGTTTCCCTAAAATGTTTCTGATTGTATTTCACTTAATTTTTTGTACATTGTAATTTCACATCAAGGGTAGAAAAATTTGTGACATGATTTATCTTGGTTTCATTTTTATTTATTTTTTTAACTGCCATTTTAATAGTGGCGTGTAGACTTTATATATATATATATATATATATATAGGTTTTAGAGTAACCCCATAATAGACAGTTGAGAGTCAACAACATACAGTCAACCAGCATACAGTCTAGCACCTAGCTGGAGCAGTTTTAGACATATATTTGTTCAAATTTGTTTGATACAGCAGGTGTGTTTCCCATCACGGTGAGCAAGGTGCACACAAAAGAGCTAATGTCTGTCATTAACCAGGGTTGCCAGGTTTCACCAAAATTTCCATGTTATTAACTGTCCTGTCCTGATTCTCCTCCATTGAAAATGTTCATAGAGTGAGCATGGGGCAGTATGATTCTGACCCCAGTGGGCCTCTATTAGCACTTGTTGCTTTAAGTGTATAAGTGTATGGAGCTAAATAGGGCAGTGAGTGCCCCATGATTGTGCAAACTCTAATAAGGCAAGCCCATCGTCTTACAGCATCTGACAAATAGAAGCATTTTTTAAAAAAAATCGCTGGTCACTATGAAGAGGTAATTAGTATTTCAATGGAATTTAAAATATTTAGAGTCGTGAATGAGGACTTTATGGAGATTAATATTTGTTGAATGGCTGATATACAGTATATGGTGGAGCTACATTTACCTCATTTGGCGGATGCTTTTATCCAACATGAAATACAATTGAGAGAGGATACAACTGAGCAGTTGAGGGTTAAGGGATTTGCTCAAGGGCCCAAGATTAGCACTTTGCTGGTGCTGGGATTTTAACTTGTGACCTTCAGATCAGTAGCCCACTGCCTTAACCACTGAACCACCACTCCCTTTAGTGACAGCTCTGCCCCATGCACGAGCTGCCACAGGCCCTCAGACTAAATTACTGTCAGTAAAAAACCCAGGACATAGATCAAAATAAGAGCTTCATTCCCAGCAACAGCCACAACACTTTTACATTTAAGATAAAAGCAACATCAAAGACAGTAGCCTCTATTATAACAGCATGACTGGCAAACACAGGAAGCTTATCTTCCAGAGAATCATTTAAATGAAGAGTGAGGCTGCAGATTCTCCTTGGCTGTTGCCTGGCAACGTGGCCTGTGCTGTTTGGCTGACCGCTGGGTAATGAGGATGCTAATGTGTAAGTTGCTCTTCTCATTCCACTCATGTTACATGCAGTCATCAGATGTAACTTCGTCTGGTAGCCATATTGCTAACAGTACTCATGTCAATGGGGATTTTAATAGTATGTAAGAACTTTCAGAAAAAATAATAATTATATAGTATTACAGAATAAAATGTACATAAACTATAAATAACTTGAGGAAAAGTTATATTTTGCAATTTGAGCACTGACATATGAAAAATTAAAACTACAGTCTGACTGAAATCCACTCAAATAAGTGTTTCTGTTTGGCTAGTACTAGTAAATAAAGGTGACTGGAACTGTGCTATAATCTTTCCTCCGATTCATCCAAGGGGCTTCATAAGTTCTGCTTATTATGGGGGAAATTCCTCAGCATTTAAAATCTGTAGGTAGATAACACATTTACATTTATTCATTTGGCTGACACTTTTTAAAGATGCACTCCAAGCAGTTGATGGCTAATAGCTTTGGTCTCTGTCAGCCCTGGGTTTCGAACTTACAAACATCTGATCACCAGCAGAGCGCCACTACTGCACCTATGACATTATAACATTTGTGAAGTTCACATGACACTGATTTCTGAATGTGTGATATGGTGTATATCATAGATATGTAGCTGTTACTGTGTATTCTTCCTACTTTGCCTTAAGAATAGAGCTCAATACCATTTCATCCCAGTGGCCCTCAATGGACACTTTATTAGAAACACCTGTACGTCTACACATTCACGCAATTATTCAAACAGCCAATCATGTGGAAGCAGCACAATGCATAAAATCATGCAAATACAGGTCAAGAGCTTCAGGTAATGTTCACATCAAACATCAGAAAGAGGAATAAATGTGATCTCAGTGACCAGGGTTACTGGTGCCAGACAGGCTGGTTGGAATATTTCAGAAACTGTTTCTAGAGTTTACACAGAATGGTGTGAAAAACAAAAAACATTCAGTGAGTGTCAGTTCTGCTGGCTGAAAGGCCTTGTTAATGAGAGATGAGAGATGAGATGAGAGGAGAACATCAACTGATTCGAGCTGAAGGCTATGGTAACTCAACAACAAATCAAACTGAGGTAGATGATCTACAACATGACAACATGAATCCATGAATCCAACCCCACTAGTGTCAAGAGTTCAGGCTGGTGGTGATGTGGCATATGATGTGGTGTGGTGTGCTGTGGCGAATGTTAAATGAATGAATCTTGGTAAACATATCAATCAATGCTACAGTCTACATGAGTATTGCTGTTGACCACACGCACTCCTTTATGGGCACAATATGGGCCTTTATCTTATAATGGCCACTTCCAGCATAATAATGCACCATGTCACAAAGCACAAGTCATCTCAAACTAGTTCCATGAACATGAAAATTGGTTCAGCGGCCAGATCTGGCCAAGTCACCAGAAGTAAATCAAATAGAGCATATTTGCAATCATGTCAACATGTCAACCTGAATCTTAAAGGAATGTTTTCAAAACCTTGTGGAATCCATGCCATGTAGAATTGAGCTGGTTTTGAGAGCACAGCTGGGTCCTACCCAGTATGGTGTTCCTAATATAGTGGACAGTGAGTTGTATATTGACATGTAGGCAGCAGTTCTGTGTCTGTATGACTTACATCCCTAATCTACTCTTCTGCTTCAGTAACTTGACATGTAAATTAGTTCCACATCAAGCTCTACTCCAAGCTTTACAACATCCTGTTTTGTCATTGTGAGGCCTGTTCTGACCACTAATGCACCAAGCTCCATCTTTTGTTAATGGCTTTAGTAAGAGTGAATGCAGTAAATACTGAAATGAAAAAAAAAACACACACATTTTCCAGTAATTCTTCATATGACTCCACTTTCTATTGCAATTAAAACTTCTGCAGGTTGTGCTCTTGGTCTTTAAAAGTCAAATGGCACAGAAATGAAATACACTGTGACCTAAATGATTTCCTAGTAACACTTACCTGGGAGCACAGGCGCTGACAATTATCCTACACATTATAGTATGTAAACCACCCTCTTTGAATGCACTGAAGAAAAACCACAATGGAGCAAGCCACATACAGGAAGAGAGCCATTTGATAGAGGCTTCTGACCACTAGATATGAGCTTATGGTTTTACAGATCTTTTAGTGGATAGCATATGTAATGCTTTTAATCTCAATCCAAACAGTTATTGATCAGGTCCTTTACTGTCAGATGGTCTGGGAGATTAAATCATGCTCATGAGAAATGAAGGCCAGATAACTGACGCAAAACTGCTTATTCACACACTTGTATCAGTATTTAGCTATTGCGTTATTAGTTCACTATTTGTCCACTATTTTATGTGTGCGTACGGTATATTTGCAATGATAACATGTGGTTACAATTAACTTTGATGATTTACCTACTTAGTCCTTATGGAATTAAATAAAACAACCAAATTTATAACTCTCCAAAAGCCTATATACAGTAAGACAGGATATGTGCACCTAACTAACAGGAACACAGTGCCATGTCAGACTATGTCTGAGGTCAATAACAATGTGATTATTTGCGCCATTGATTAATTGTGCCCAGTCTAATGATTATATGCCAGCACATGTATGGATGATATCTGACAGGGTAAGGATTCCATTTGGACAGCATGCAGGCAAACCCCTTGCTGGGCTGGGCTCAGAATTTCCAGCCCCTGTGCCTGTGTTGTTCTCTACCATTCTAGACAACCAGAGCTCGGATTTCACAGTCAATAGTGTTGTGTAATGCTCATTGCCTCTGATGAGAATAAGCAACATTTCCATTCCATATACTGTGGGCTTAATGAGAGTTGTCTGACATGGGAGTCAGTCACAGCTAAATATCAGATAGCAAAATTGGTTGTGGGCCTTATCTGGTTGAATTTAGGCCCACATACCACCATGGCCCACTCCCCTTGAATGGCCCTTAAGCTGCAAACTCATGCCAGTGCTCAGCCTAATGCTGTTTCAAACAAGACTGTGAAAAAAAACTGTGCCAGAATTAAACCAGAAGGGCCTAAAGTAAGCCAGATCTCACCAAGATTTTGTTGCTATCTAATCTTTAAACAGTAAAATGTTTTTAAATCAATATAGTTGTATGCCATCTCACAGCTCTAGTGTCCCTGGTTTGATCCTGAGCTCAGGTTTCAATCTGTTTGAGTTTTGTATGTTCTCCCTGTGTTCGTGTGGGTTTCCTCCCACTGTCCAAAAATGTGCAGAGGAAGACTGGCTATTCCAAATTGAATGAGTGTATGAACATGTGTGCATGGTGCCCTGCAATCATGTTCCGAGGATATTATGACCAAGATAAAGCCATTACTGTTGATAAATGAATAACATGGTTGTGGAATAAATTAATTTGGCCCCAAGACCTATTCCTTGGCTTTTTTTTCTGCACAGTATAACAAATGAGTGTCTTTTATTAGGCTGTGTAGCACTCCCCTTAGGTATGTCTATCATTACAGTCAAATGGGAGCTCCAGGCATTTGTGCAGCATTTGACTTCCTTTCAGAGCCGTGTCATGTGATCTGACTTATTCCAGTGTAGTGAGTTGAAGACAGTCCTTGACCATGGTCACGGTCCCACACCAAGTTTGCATTCATTCAAAATATTGTACTTTGTGTCAACCTTAAGCTAGACAGAATGGGTGAGAACAAGAAAGTTGTCTTTAATGCATGCAAGATATTTACTCTTTTTGGATGCACACAGTTTTACAAATAATTGTAGTAGTAGGAAGATGGAGGAAAGACACCAGCACTCACTAACTGAAATATTAAATTATAATATAAAAATATTATATATATATATACACACATATACACATGTACACACACACACACACACACACACACACACACACACACACACACACATAATGGTACTTATAACCCATAATGTGGCTTCTCTACCCACAATATACTTAACTTACTATATACTTTCCTTAACTAGTCCTGGGCCTTTGCTGTCTCACACTTGCGACAGAAATTAGGAAGCAATAAAAATATCTAAAATGCAAAAAAATTGTATCAGTGGATTAAAAAAAAATATTTGGAAATGTTCATGTAAACATGGACTGCAGACATGTGGTGCATGAAATGGCACAAAGGATGGAAGAAAAGTCTTCAACACAGCCATACCAGTTACAGCTATACCAGTATGCAGGAGTAGGGCACCATCTTGTGGACCTGGAAAGAATAGTTAGGAGGGCTTTTTTATCCACTTCCTTGTTTCCAGACAAAAAATGGCGGCGGTTGTTTGGTTACCAGGACGCTTTGCTTGATCTCCAAGATGGCGAAAAACTAGTCAGAAAGCAATTCTCAAGGCGCTACGTTGAAGCTGTATCAGCAGGGATCTGTTTTAAACAGGAACAAAAATGGCTGAAGTCGAGGACGAAGAAATAACGCAGGTCAGTCAGTGCTTTAGAGTTTGTCTCAGAGAGACTGTACTGCATCCTAACGGATGTGCTTTCTGTCTTTAACACATCCTAATGCTTTACTGTCATTTCCAGTACAATGTAAGTAACAATAAGTTTAATTATTTTTTTTTCCAGTAGACGCAAATTTACCTTTTGTTACTTACAGTCAGTGATTTAGCAGCAGCTGTTTGTTTGCTAATGTTGGTAAAAACACACACATACATATACACTCCTGATCAAAATCTTAAGACCAGGGAAAACATTACAAGTACTCACACTTTGCGCTGGTGGATCATAACCAGGTTGTAAGAACTTCTTCAAAATGTCAAAAGAAGAAAAGGAGCAAGAGACAAAAAAAACAGAGATTGGCAATTTATTAAAAACTGCATTTAAACTCAAACAGGCTGTTCAT